>VZRR01006745.1:2156871-2324455 GCA_013398015.1 Oreocharis arfaki | reverse complement strand
TAAAAACACCAATTTTTTTCCCCTACAAAGCATATGCAATGAAAACACATATTTTTGAGCAGTAAAACAGTTTAAATAAACCAATCCAACTAATTTTACCAAATAATTTTGTTTCAAATAATACCAAGAGGAAAAAAGCTGTTAAGACAGCATGAGAAGACATGCCACCCCCAGCAGACACATTCCAAGAGGAAGCAAAACAGTCTCTGGACTCCGGGTGGTTTAATTTTCCCAGCACAACCTAATCAATAATCTTGCACATGAACCTTGCCAATAGCCCTGCTCACAGGCAAACACGGGACACAAACACAGATTTCCCAGAGGGAAGGTGTCACCTCTGAGTGCATGGGAACAACAAATGGACCCGTTGCTCCACACACATCTGAGGCTTCAGGCAGGGAACTCTGAACCCATACATAAGGATGTGGTGTTTGTCCTGGCTAAAAACATTTCAGCCCAGACCTAAATTTCGTCATCATTATTGCCACCCAAAGTAGTCCGCTGTGAAAGGTTTCCAGAGCTGTGGGAAGGGAAGGCCCACCTGGTAGCACGCTATTAGAGCTAAGCAATGTCTTCACACTTCATTCACTCTCTTTTGGAGGAGTGTGTTCTCTGGGAGCTCTCACAGTCACGGTCCTGCCATGTGCCAGCAGTGCCACGCTGATGCAAGAATGTAAACACCACATTGACATGTAATAAATAAGATGCAGAAAGAAATAATTTGCCTCAAATTGCCACTACTAAGGCTTCACCTGCAGAACCTGAGTCTGTTTGGGGCAAATGTTCTTCAGAAATGTTGTAGACCCAAAAGGAATAAGGATGCCAAGAAGAATGATTAGCTGTCTAGAAACCTTTTCAGGAAAATTGACCTAATGGAGCAGGTTGCCTTGAGAAGCTGAGGGAGTTTCTAAGAATAGGTTAGAGAACATCTGTCGGAAATGGTTAAATTATATTTGATCTTATCTTGTAGGAGGGGAAGAGACTAGCTGGCCCTTCAACATCCCTTCCAGAGCTATTTTTATGTTTCCATGACAACTCTTTTGCAGATAGATTTTTCTATGTATCAAGGCACTGGGATACTCTAAGGTGACTCATGAAAGCAGATTTTGGGACTTGACACTTAACACCTACATGTGAATTGCTAATAACAGTTTTTCCCTAGATTGATCCTCGTACTAATTATTTAAGGACACTTTTTAAAAATAAATCTGTCGTGATGCCCTTTTTATTCTATTATATCCTCCTATTGAAATTCAGCCAAGGATGAGATGACAACAGAGAGATGGCACCCAGTTTTGGTAGGACAGAGAGGGAAGAACAACATTTCCTGCAGTGACTACTAAAGGAAGCTCTTCTAAGTAAGATTTTCCAATTGGAATCCGCCCAGGTATCCCAGAGTTCATCAACATCACTGCTGTTTAAAAGGCAGTGTTAGAACAAGTGGCTGGGTTTGCATTGCCTGGCCGAGACAGGACTGTGCAGCTGCAGCCTGGGGAAGGCCCTGAGGAGGAGCTGAACACGGCGCAGAACCAGTGCAGAAGATGCTGCCAGCGTGGGCATAGTGGAAAGGAAGCCAAAGAAGAAGCTGCAAACCAAGAGACCACAAATCAGCCAGGACTGATAAAGAAGCACTCGACAAGCAAATATTCTTGGCCAGGGAATGTGCTCTTACAGGAGGTTTCTGCACCAGCACTAGCACAGAAGATGGAAACAGCTATCAAGTGACAGTGAGCTGGTCAGATACAACAGGGATGATGGAGGAAATTCACTTTGCCTTTTAGAAACAAACTTAAATTTTCCTCCCTGAGTGGTATTCTACACCCTCCTGATGTAACTGTAGGAAAATATTAGTGAACAGGCTCTGGTCTGCTACCCTGAGCGAGCTCTTAACCAGCCTGGCAGGCGGCTTGGCAATTGCCTAGCGTTCAAAGCCCGGATGGAAAATTCTGAAACAGAAGCTCTTGCCACGTAGCACATTGGCATCCTGAGGAAAAGACCTTGGCCTGGAATCAGGTCCTTCTGAGTAACAACATCAACCCCTGGGACAAGCTAGCGTGGATACTTTTTAATTGTGATTTACACACTGCTTAAACAATTTTAGACAGTGACAGAAGCACAAGAGTAATAAGACCACACAAGCACCTACCAAGACATAAAGACAGCAATTATGAACTGATGTTACATGGTGTTAAAAAAACAACCACTTGCCTTCCCCTCCCTCCAAACTGTTTTTCTTGAATTTTTCCTTTTGCCGCACCCCACTTCAGCTTCCCATGACATTCCCACAGGGCCAGCCCAGGCCACGTGCCCGTGGGGGATCTGCTGATCCCCCAACATGTATCCAATGCCCCTTTACAGGCCTCCTTGTCTGGGGCTGCAGCTGGCCAGCCAGAGCAAAAGCTGGGCCACCTGGGCCAGGGAAGGTATCTCACCCTGTGGCTGTACTTACTCAGCAAGGCAGCAGCAGAAACAGTGTGAGGAGCTGGGCCAGACTCACATCTCACTTGGGCTAGCATTTAACTTGTGAATACGTTGGTGTGCAGCTGTGGAGAGTGAGATCAAAGTGAGCTACCATGCTCAAAAGGGAACACAGAGCGGAGGCAGCCCTAGGTCAAAGTCATAGGAAAGGTGCTGGGATGCTTACTTGCATTTATAGATACTCTATACATTATACCATACATTATGTTCTTCCTGCCTCTCTAGTCAGCCAGCAATCCAGAACTGCAAGTTCCTGAGGAAATGGCCTTTAGCTCTTCCACCTGTCCCCGGTGTGGCTTGTGGAGACCTGTCCATTTCTCTGGGGCCATGCAGGACACGGGCTGGGACAGCTGGCACTGCTGCATTCAGACAACTTATTTAACTGCTGAAAAGCTTCCCTAGCCTCCAAGGAAGGTACAGAGGTGAAAACGTAATAGGCTAAATGGAACAGTGGAGTCCTTCACAGCAACATGAGATGAAGATGCATCATTTTATTTTTGGTGTCATTCAATCCTTTCCCCACACAGGACGACATCCAGGCAGCAGAAAGGGTTCCCGGACTGTGCTTCTGTTACCAAGAGTGGGTGATTCCAGCTGAAACTCTAGCTACTTCAGATTAAGTATCTCTGGTCTAAGGGATTTGTTTTTATTCCTTCTGTAGTCAACAGAGAACGCAGCTGCAAAGGGGTGATTCACCCCACCCTAAAATAGATGGAATGAGTCATGACCAGACAGGCTTATCTCCTTTCACTGATTGTAGAGAGAGACCAGACAAGTATCTTAGGTGAGATGCCATGACTTTTAGATGGCTAAAATTAAATGTGTGGTATCCCACTCTGTAATCACAGAAGTCTGTAGGTTTCCTGGCCCAGTGATTTTTCTGCGAGAGAGTTTTTCCATCTCTCACTTTTGATAAAATGGTATCAAGTGTTCTTGTGTATTTAGAGAAATGTAGCCCAAACAGAGGTCTCAGCTCTCAGCACAATAGCAGAAATTCCAGAGAAGGATAAATAGAGCTCTAGGCAGCAGGACACGAAGCAAATCCAGTCTAAGTTATGTGTGCTCCATAGTGATTTAACAGAATGGGGAGTGTTTATTATTAGTAAAATGCATTTGTGGTCCCCCAGCACCACTTGCTCTTGCAGTTAAACAAACACACCATGGGACACTTTCTGCAAACACTGAACAAGGAACCAACTGAAGTCCTAGAAAATGACAAGATGCCTGAATCCAGGCCTTTTTCTACAGGCATTTTGTGTAAAATCTGCAGTCTTTTCTCCTCTGTGTACATGTTAAGAAATCTCTTTCCTCCTGACAGAGAAGAGGTGCAAGGTTTGCCACAACAGAGTAGAAATATAGCCATGTAGCTTCTCAAAGTTTCAGCATGTTTTACAGAATAATGATGTCCTGTGGCATAGGTTGGGGCAAAGCTGCTAAAAACAAGTGAAGTCAGTTTTTCTGGATAAGCTATTGAGCAGGTTGATTACGAGGGTGAAATATCAGGGCCCAAAAAAGTCTGGGGCAGTGGGCTGTAGAGGGAGAGCAGAGCTTCTGGCAGAGAGCAGAGCGATGCCTTTGCACTGCCAAGCACATTTCCTGCAGTGTCAGTGTTTCCTTTGACTGCGTTTTCCACAAGACATCTGCCAAGGTGGCAGAGTTGCAGACGAATAAGACCTGTGGACAGTGGCGATGTCTTTGGAACTTGTGGTGGGAATTGAAACACCCCAGCATACACAGAAGGCCTGTGACTCATGCTGCAAGGGACACTGTGTGGGTATAGACTAAGACCTTGAGAAACAAGGGTGAGCTGCTGCTTGGCAGTGTCTGGAACACAAACCAAAGCAAATATATTTCAGCACAGCAGTACTGAAACTGGGGAGACCATTTAGCTGAAATCTCTAGCAGCTGCCTGGGCCAAACCACTTCTGGAACACTTATGGCATTTTATGATGTTACCTCCTGTGATGAGGGAGGTCTCCATCACCCCCAAGTTAAGGAAGAGTTAAATAGCAGCATCCCAGGGCTCCCTGACTTTTAGGCTCAGACCACCTGGCAGATAGCTACATAAGGGAGCAATCCACTGGACTACTGCAGTAGTGAGGAGTTAAAATCCTTGCTTCCCCTTTCTTTAGACAAATAAATCTTTCTGTGGTTGCCTGGAAGAAAAAGCAGGCTGTGGTATGTGGACATCTGGGAGAGATTCAGGCCACCCTTTGTGGTGTGGGGGGAGACCAGTGTGGTGAGGCTGCTGTGGGCCACCTCCTGCCCCAGGCTGCTTCATGGTTTGGCAGTGGCCTTACAGCTCCTGCTTCTCTTGCAGCTGCACTGGGATGCAATGTCGCCCAGCAGCCCACATCTGTGGGAGATGGGCTTGTCCACACCAGGTTGTTCTGTATGTACCTTCCTGTCCCCGGAGTATGTGGCTTGCCAAGAAAATAGGTCTCAGAAAACTTCACAGAACAGGAACACAGGACCTGTCAAAGAAACAGCAGAATAATGAAATGAGCGGTGTAATAGCTCTTGGAACTCCCTTTCCAGCATTGCTGGGTGTGTCTTCCTATTTACATTTGTCTTTCTCACACCATAAGGACAAGTGGCACAGACTTTGCTTTTCTGCAGGGAGGCACATCCCAGAGTTCATCAGTCAGACCCCATTGAGCTGCTCAGACAAGACCGTGCTTTCTGCTGAGATGTCCCCATCCGAACAGCCTCCCTGAATGTCTCCTACTGAGAGTCCAGAGGCACAGCAACAGAAAAACACTCTGTGCTAACACTTCCATGCAGGGTTGTTTTGGAAACAGTCAAATATGCCAAGTGTAGAAAAAAAAAAAAAAAAAGGCATTTTACCTAAAGGAAATGACTTCTGCCGGACAATGAGCTATCAGATCCCTTCCAGATGGAATTTGTATTTTGAATAAATGCTGCGCCCCAAGGAGCCATGTTACAGAGCAGGAGGCACTGACCTTGGACGAAGCGGAAAGGTTTGCATGACTCCTCTGTGCCTGCTGCAGATCAGAGCTGACGCTCCTTTTAGTGGACATGCAAAGTGCATGGCATGAATCGATGATAGGTTTGAAAACAGACATGGGATGAAGGTGCTGAAGGGCTCGGTGCTTTTGGAAATGGTTTGGTTTCTCTCAAATTGAGACAGGGGCACTTAAATAGGTTATGAGCATGGGAAGGAGTCCCAGCTACAGGAAGAACATGTAATGAGGCAGTAATTGTGATTCCAAATGCAATGAAATCCAGCAATATCAAAGTGATGCTGATACCAGCTCTGTGCACCCTGCTGTGGCATTATGGCCTGACACAGCTGTTTTCTGCATCGCCTCGTTGCACGGCCACTCCCTCAGAGCTGGAGTCGTGCCTGGCCACTGTGCTCCATGGGCTGGCAGCCCTCACTCCTCTTCCCTGTGAAGAGCTGGAGCAGAGCACGGCTGCCTGCAGCCTTAAAGTGGGTTTATGCCCTGTTTTCAAGAGAGATATAGGAAAAAAGCTGTCTTATGTGGTAAGCTGTGCTGTGGAGTAATAGTCACAGGGATATGTCGTCATTTCCTAGGTAAATCATATCACAGGGGGAGCAGAAGGCATGTGACTGTCCAAGAGACGCAGATGCACAGCCAGCCCTGACCCTCACAGCCTCTTTGTCCAAAGGCTGGTGGTGTCATGCTATGAGGTGAATCACAGTGCTGGTTTCCCCTGTTTTTATGAAAGATGCAAGTGGTATTGCCCATGGCTGTTACATGATCTGCTTCCTCTTTAAAATGTTCTTCCAAAAACAACATTCCTTCGGTATTATCTTTTCTTTTCTCTCCTTTCCCCTTCTTCCTAATCCCTTCTCCACAGACTGGTCATTTGTCACTGTCTTCTCAGACTAAATTCCCCATCAAATTCTCCACCAGAAGTGGAGAAAAGGAGCTGCAAACATCCTGCATACCAGTCCTCAAGGCTTCACAATGCTTTGCACAGACAAGTCGTGTTGTCTTCTCCAAAGTTTTCCATAGCCACTCCTGTCTCAAAACAGATTATCTCGGGGGATGAGGTGGGCAGTAGAGTGACTTGTAAATGCCAAGAAAATTTAGTGTGGGGTGCTTGAGGAGCAGCAAAGGATCTTGTTCTTCTCTTCTCCATCAGTCACTTACCCAGGCTTGCCACTCAGTGAGCAGCTGGTAGATTTTTAATTAAAACATCCACGTCACAACTTCTATTTGGTTTTAGTTTTACAACACTGAAATTACCAGCGGGATGCTGTGAATGAGCTCATGTAATTTTTACAGGAGGTCAGGTACTAATTTCGACCAGCTTAACTTTACTACAGGTTTTTATATAAAGGTTTTCAAACAGCTGAAGGCAGGGGACCAGGTCAGAGCTCAGGGTAGGGCAGCTTGTCAAGGGAAAGAGGGCCAAGGTGAGGAGAAAACCAGATTGTGTACCGTCTAGCACTGCTGTGGTTTTAGTCTCTTAGGATTAAATAACTTCACTGAGAGCAGCCAGAAAACAGCTCCAATGTACACTGCAGCTGCAAGCAGCGTAGGCACAGCCCGAGGAACAAGGCGGTGCCACTACTCCCAGGTAGTCACATACCTGAAACCAGTTGCCATTGCTCATGGCTAGTGTCTAGACTGTGTTTTCAGTCCCTCTGAAACAAGCCCCACCAGTGGCTAAGAAATATCCTCAGGCAGGGCGTGGAGGAAAAGAGCCAAAGGCTCTTGCTTAAACCAGTCCTGTGCTTGCGTTTGCTTCAGAGGAGTCACCCCCAGCACCACGCACAAACCAGAGAACAAAGTTTTAGACCCTTAGGACTGGATCTCATTTTCTGGGAAGCCAGTGACTAATCCCCGAGGAATGGTTGCGGGTGGGAGATGGCTGCTGCACCGTGGCGCTGCCTCGCAGCTCAGCTCGCCCCCGATGGTGGGCTGAACGCGGCTCCGAGGAGCTCCACAATAAGCACACTTCCTCGTGTTGCCCAGTAACTGGGAAAACATCGCCGTTTCTCACACTGATTCTTCCCATCCACCCCTGCCTCCCCAAGCACCTCACCACTGGCTGAACTGGTTATCACAGAGATGCTGGATGAAGAGTGGTCAGACAGACAACAGGGAAAGGGGTGGACTGAACTCTCCTGGTGATGGAATTCAAAATTTCCTCTCCAGGAGAACCCTAGCTATCCCTGTGCTGGGGAAGAAGTGGCCATCAGGACCTGCACACTTTCACTGGTGGGGAGAGCTGGAAAGAGAAAAATGGGAAGACAAAACTTGCTTCATGCTTGCTTTCATACCCTTCATATCTGAAGACCTGAATTCATCTAAACCATCTAAGGGGATCTAAAGCTGACATTTCACCTGTTGGGGTAGAGTCAGGCTAAAGTACCCACACCCTTTGGCCTTCCTTCTGAGTCAGTGTCAGAAATAAGAGTTTGCGCATTGGAAAGCCCCTTGTGCTCCAGCAGTGACAGCAAAAGCTGGGAAACTAACCCGTTCCTGGAAATCCCCTGTGGGTCCAGCAGCTCCAGGCTGAAGAGAGAAGCCAGAAATGACCAGCCTTGTACTTTGGGAAAGCCCAACCAGCCTGGAGGGTCTGAGGGACAGAGCACCACAGTCACTGGGGCATGCTGCTAAACAGCAGTACTGGAAGCTGCAGAGTGGTGAAGGACAGTGGGAGAGGGTGGTGGAAAGCAGCCTGGGCTTTTCCAGCAGGGAGCAATCCAGGAAAATGAAGATGGCTAAGGGGATTTTTCTTTCCTCTCCCAGCCTCCCATGTGGGACAGGAGTTACCAGGGGTCATCTGAGACTGAGTGGGACCAGCATCTGCTTCCTCTGCGTTTTCATTTTGTTTATATATGTGTATCACTGTCTGGAAGAAATCTCTTCTGCGTTCCAGACAGGGATAATGAAATCCATTCAGGGCAGGCAGAATGGGGATGACGAGTAAGGCATCCCAGACAGCCCAAGTCAAGGCCTTGGCTGTGCACAGGCAGCAGCCCAGCGCTTCCACATCATTGCCATACACACTCACACACAGGACTTGGCTTCCTTCAGCCTCCTCCCCCTTCCTCCCACTGATCCCTTCTCTTCCCCTCCATCCGTTTCCCGAGGGAACCAAAGTGCACTTAGGAAGATGCAACTCATCATCCTGGGACTCGCTCAGAGTATTCAAAACCCCTTTCTCATTAGGGTTTTTCACATCAAATTGGTTTGATAAACGTTTTGACCTCTGCATACCACTGATAAACTCTGAGGGCTGTTCCCCTCCTCCCTCTACCCTTACTGTAAATATCTTGCAGATGCTCTGCTCATTTTTGTTCTTTTACAGCCAGCTGGCAACTTTGTTGGCATGCCAAAGAATTTCAGACCTTGGAGCAAAGAAACCTTTTCGTCTTCAGCGCTGCATCTTTTCTCACCAATATCCGAATCAGTTGATATTTTCAAGACTTCTATTTAATTTTGCCATTAGACCATTGGACAAAAAGTGTAGTCTAGAAAATGATGTCCATTAGAATGAGAATATTAAATGCATGCAGCTGAGAAACATTATGAAAAGGGCCAAGTGAATTTCACAGAAGGTTAATGCCTTCAGACAAAATATTTAAACCAGTCTATAACATTTTATAATATGGATAGAATTTTCTATTAAATTCCTTAGGTGAGGCTAAAAGTTCACCTGGAAGGATCTCCTTCAGTATTGAATTTTCATTTGTTGGGTACATCTCAGACATTTCCAACTCTGTTGCCATATAATAGCATTATTTTCATCCTTCTGACATCTTAAAGATTTTCCATAGAAGAAGAGGAAGCAATACAGCTGACAGGATCTGCTAGGTAGTACCACTCTAGGCATCAGCATGCACAAACTGCGTTAAGTCCATGGGGCTGACATCTGAGGAATGTGCACAAAATCACGGGAAAAATGTGCTGGACACAGTTGATTCGGAGCCCCTGTGGTGCTGTGTGCTGTGCAAGGAAGAAAGCCAGAGAGAGAGGAATTCAGTTCTGTCTGTCAGTGGTGAGAACAGAGGAAGCACAGGGGAGGGAGGTTTGAGCCTGCTTCAGTATAACCTGTCTTTAATGGAGCTCATTACTTTGGACTTTGGGCCACACAAACCCAGTCACACGGCTCCCAGGCAGCCTCAGGCGCAGGCAGGGTGAGGCTGTTCTGCTCACCACACAGGCAGATGCCCGGAGCAAGAGGCTTGTCTGAAGGAAGCTGAGCTAAGCCTGTGGTTTCCAAGTGTTCCCAGCACTCGCTTCTCTCCCATCGCCACCCCCATGGTATTCCCACACAGCAGCCGGAGGAGCTCTGAAGCGAATTGCAAATGGGCACTGCCTTTTCCTGCTTCTCCACACAAGACTGTCAGTGTAGTGACCCTCTCCAGCACGTACTATCACATGTGGCACCATAAACATGAGTAACAGGGAGGCGTGAGGGTGATGTAACCAGAGCGTGGGTACAAACTGGTTAGGCAGGTGTAGCTGTTGGGTAAAACATCTACAGAGTTTGGCTCTGCAATTGAGGGGTTAATCTGTGAATAAGTGGGGGAAAGGTGCAATAATGTGAAGATCAGCTGAACATGGTGGGGCGGACAAACACAGGAACAGAAGAGGAGTGGAAAATCAGGGAGGTCTGAGGAGCACCAGGAGAGGATGGAGCAGTGAAACTGAGGGAGAGCAGCAGTTTGAGGAGAGAGTTAGGCTGCTGAGTGGAGAGGATGAACAGAAGCCAGACTGATGATATGTCAGACAGTTCTGGAAGAGACGAACATAAAATGAAGTTACAGATCCTGTTTCTGAGGCAGAAGTGATTGATTTGTACACCACTGTTAATTTCATCCAGCCTACCAAATGGAAGGTTGTTTGCTGTCACAGCATGATTCAGGTATTTTCAAGAACCATTGCTGGAGGCCACAGCTGAATGCATCGAGCAGTTGTGTCTAATTCACTTGAGTGAATGCACTGGTAAAGAAGGCACTGTTTGAAAATCTTTTTGGATGCTCAAGTAAAAGTTCCTCTTCCCTGCACACAGGGTATTTCCACTTTCCCCTTTCTCCTCCAAACACCATCTTTCCCTCTGACTTGTGGTCTGGATAAAGAGGCAGTCACAGCCAGTCAGGAGACCAACAGACATAGGAAGTCTGCCTGACCAGCTGCCTACTGGTAAGCAAGAAGGTTAAGGGAATGGGTTCACAGGCCATGTGTGCAAAGTCAGACTGAGACACAGCTGAATTACTTGCTTCCCCTGGCTCAGCACCACCTCTGAACCACATCCCAATTCATCAGCTCCTGACAACTGAAACACTGCCTCTGAGTGCCCCTGGGATGAATCCCTGCCTTGCCGCAGTGTCAGCACACAGCCACCCTGCCTGTTCCCACCGGCATCAGCCCTAACCCTTTGCAGTCCTTTGGGATGTGTTGCATCCCAGTCTAATCAGCTTGATCAGACTTTCCCCTTCCCGTCACAACTGATGCCAAATTGAATCAAGGTCTGACAACCTGAATTTCCCAGTCTGTCATTGCACCTTTATTTATTATCCCATCCAGACCTCAGTGCAGGGATGCCTTCCCCCCAGTCTATTCACACATCTTCTGACGTAGTCTTTTCCTGTTTTTTCCTTCCAGACCCAGTGCTAACTGGGCTATGAAGTCAACCAGCCTGAACCCGAATTCTTAGCAGTGACCTCTTCACCTGTGACGTAGGGAAGTCCTGTAGCTCACAGCAAGCTGGGGCAGAGGTGCCCAGTGGCCTGACCTGCCTTATGAGTATAAGATCTCCAGCAGCAAACCAAAACCACTAAACAAAATATAAGTGTTTTGCAGAAAATACATAGCATGGTATGAACACAGTGGAGCCGAGAAGGATTTTCCCATGCAAGTTACGCTGCCCAAAGAAGGAGGAGTTCGAGAAAGATTTAAGACAGAGGGACAGGCAAGATGAGAATCAAGACTCCTACAGGACTTGAATGTGTGACAATTGTGTCACATGTGTGATTAAATTGTGTGATTAAATGTGTCGCTTTTTCATGGGTATGAAAGTGCCAGTGTACCTAGAGGGCTGTAACTGAGGGGATAGAAGGAGTCTGGGTGGCTCGGTTGCTGAGGCAGGGGATGCCAGCACATGTATCCCAGCATCTGCAGTACAGAGCCGGCCAGAGGAGTTGCAGGTAAGGGACAGGCCAGTGTCTGTAAATGGAGCAGTAAAGGAGATTTTCTATTTTGTTTACTTATTGTAACCATGTTTCCAGCCTTGTAATGCAAAGCCAGATCCTGTTTCTTCCTGTGTAAACTCTTCCTCTGTCTTTATCCTTACATTCCTTTGCAGCTGGAGGGAGTCCAAGTGGGACTCTCAGACTCGGTGCCTTTTTTTTCTTTTTTTTTTTTTCTGATAACTAATGTAAATAAAGTGCTGTGTACCCTCCCCATCTTGGGTGTTTGCACTGTGACATCTGTTTGGCTTCATAAAATACAAGGACCCTCCCCTGACTCCTTCAAGCTGAATGAAATGGGAAGTAGACAACATGGAAAAGAAGTTAAAGAAAAGCAAGACACTGTACACACAGACATACTCTCTCAGAGGCCTTACACATTGGGAGCTGGTTCTTATCAGCCTGTGGGCACGCAACCAGGCAGTCTGCAAAGTTGCTAGGACACAGGCACACAACTGCAGCACCTGCAAAAGCTGTTTTGTGATTACATTATTATGTAATACGATGTGATGTAATGTGAAACTATACCTGAAGCTGCTGAAAACCTGGCTAGTAAATGTGAGGTTCAGTTTGGCATAGATCTGCAACGCATGTATAAAAAAGCCAACAGCCTCCTGCATTCATATGTAAATCAGCTCTCAGGTCACGTTTTTCAGTCTGTAATACAGGTTTTACTGTAGATGGCTTTCAGCTTTGGACACTTTGCTCCCCTAGGTTGGATCTAACAGAGTTATTTTATTCCCAAGAGAAGCAGCTTTGTGTGGAGCAAAAGGGGCATGAATCACTTCAGCAAATAAGGGTTTATATCGCTCTTTGCTTGCCCTGTCTCTTACCCCACCAGGTCCTCAGAAGCTACTGATGCCATTAACTTATACTGGCCACCAAGGATCCCCAGGCTGAGATATCTGTGCCCTGCTGATGCAGCTACCATCCAGATGTGCCCATTTCTCTCCAGTAAGTCAAAGTGTAACATAAATCTGGTGAAAGTTATTCTGTTCTCATTAAGACATCAATCTTCATAAAGAAATCTGTCTCTCTTCTAAATCCCTCTAACTTACAAAAGGAAAAAGGAAGCATAAAGCAAACCTAAGTTTAAATGACCTGGACATGGGCCTCACCAGAAAAATCTAAAATGGTTCTGTGGTCACAAGAACAATTTTCACTCCATGTTTCTGGACTTCGTAACACACCACCAAAAGCAGTCAACATTCGGAAAAGTAAGACCTCTTAATGGAAATATTATAGAGTTGTAATTTGCTTAGGCAGCAGTTTCTGTAAAAAGATTTCTTACTATTCTAAGGAAATTAAAAACGTGTGTTTTGGGTTCATATAAAAAGCGCAGCCATTCGCAGAGAGAGGCCAGTAAACAGCAAGTGTGTTTCAGCAAGAGCCTTGGTATAGTGCTATTTTAAGGGCAGCTGGATGCAAGTAGAGACTGCTGTGCTGAAAGACTTTAACAGACTTGTATGGACAAGATGTTTAGCTTGAAACATAATGGATGGCATAATCAATATTAAATGTGCTGAAACTGGTTTAGGACAGGCCTTACTCTGGGCTTGAGTTTTGCTGCCATTTAGACCAGCATAATTTCCTTGTCATCAGAGTTACAAATCACAAGACACAAATTAGAAAAATTTTGTCTTTGCCCATGCCTCATTGTCATGATACCATTAAACCAGCGAGATCTGCGCCTTAGCCGGCTTGCCAGACACTCCTGCAGGCTAAAGGAACATTTTACACAAAATGGTAGATGGCTTGTTTTTCTCAGGGTGCCCTCTGGATTCCAGTGTGCAGGCTCAGGATGTATCTGCTTGTGGTGCCAAAATGCAAGGAAAGCTACATGCTTATTTACAGGATTTACTTAGTACATGTACTGAAGTGTGAAACCACAGTGGATATCTCTGAGTGAATTATAAGGATTGTACTGCTGGCACAGTGGTAAAGCAGAAGCATGGAACTGTACGCTTTGAATTACACCTCCAAATACTTTGATGTGTGGCAGATGAGTTAATATATACAAAATGACTGTTCTGTTATTAAATCCATTCATTATCTGTGAAACAAATAATTTCGAGTAGGTCTTGGCTGCCATTAAACAGTTCTATGGAGAAAGAAGTATTTAAATAGGGTAAGTGACTTCAGGTGTAAGCCTTTCTAAAATAACTGGATGTTCAAAATATTTCAAGCACTCACATTAAAAAAATCCAGATCTTAATTTTCTCTGATATCCAGTACCCCAAAATAGAGTCACGCAAAGACATCATTTTGTAATGACAAATTGGTACCAGATCTTTGCAAAATTTAGCTCTGATGCTTAATCTGAAACTGAATCCCTTTGCATTTTCAGCGTATCCAGATTAAGCATTTAGGTCTGGTCTTTTTTTTTTATAGAGAGTGGCCCAGCTGAAACGCTTTGACAATAATTGAAACATGCCCAAGGTCAGAGTGTTGGTGAGGATCCAGGTTTCTAATTCTGGCTCCTCTCTAATTTAAACCCCGTATTTGATGAATTTACTCAGAATAACGAAGCCTGAAGGCTAAATGGGCTTGTGGTCATGCCTGGAAAACAAGTCTGGTTTGGGTTGTTTTTTTTTTTACTGGAAAGAATTTATATTCATCATACTAGGAATTTAGACTGACTTCTATCATTTTTAAGTACTATCAAGTCAAGGAAGTGGGAGGAGCCGATAATTGTACTGGGTATCTAATAAAAGAGATATGACAACTGAAAATCAGCTTGAACAGGGATTGTCTAACTGCAATATTCCTTGTTAATAGTGAGCACATTCATGTTAGGCAGCTAATGGTTTCAAGGAGCAGCTCACTTGCACACCCCCACAGCCCTGAGCAGAGTGCAGGCACCCTTTCTGGCATGTCTGCAGTCCTGCCAGGGCTGCACTCACAATGAGTTTCCCAGCTCACAAATGCATCGTGCCTGGCTGAAGCAATGCAAGACGAGCTGACCTGCCGTGTGAACCTTTCACGGCTGTTTTTGTGCTGTCTGGACCCTGTGGAATGTGTAAGTTTCCCGTTTCACCAGTGCAGCATGACTTGCATTTTGGGCAGGGAAACATGTAAACATAATTAGATGGCTGGCAGCTACAATTCCCTTTGAAAATGCTGTCAAGAGTTGTGCTTTTCATTTCTATTTTATTTGGGATGGATTAATCTGATATTACCTAAGGCTAACTTGCCTATTGCCTTAAGAATTTGGGAGTTTCTCAGCACACTGTTTACGGGTTGCATGTGCCTGTCTGTCCAGAATAAAGGTGATGCAGGAATGGCATGATTTTCACAAGTCAAGCACTCTTAATTTTAGGCTAGTAAAAGATGTGATGTGTCATCTGGCTTCTTTCTGGTTTTCCTCCCAAGTATCAAGATACACAGCGTTCAAATACCCACTAGCAGCAGGGCCTAGGCTTTCATAACTCAAAAAACATGTGTGTTTCCCTGCTAAGGGTGATGGGCTGAAAACAGTTATTCTGCTCCCAAAGCAGCCTCCTCCTCTGCCGATGCTGCTGCTCTCTGTGGCCAGGCTGAACTGAATCAATGTAAGGCCAATACATTATCGATCACCCTCTGGGCAGGCATAACAAGATTCACAGCCTCGGGAGCTGTAGGATAAGGACAAAAGGACTGAGAAAGGGCAAGGTCTGCTGCTGGAGGTCAGCAATTCCCTCCTCTAATTAGACTCACAAATACCCGATTTTTATAGAACCTGCAAACTGGGAACGCCCTTTTCACCCACCTCCCCAGTGGCTGGGTAGGAGATGCAGACTTCTGGCATCATTGCCCTTTACATTACTCAAAATAAGAGGACACCAGAACTTGTAAGGACTCTAACAGCAGGCCTTCACAGCAGCCCTCTGGAACCAGATAAGGATTTACTGCCCTGTCTGTGCCGGGGGAGGAGTATCACAGGCAAATTTATTTCAATGCATCAGGAACTTCTCTCTATACCGTGACTGCATTGAATAGACAGAGAGGCTTTTCTAAATTGCTTTCCCAGAATATCAAGGAAGGAATTAAAAAACTAATAGGCATAATGAGGATATACCACTAACTCATCTTCAGTCGCTTGCAAAGCACTCATAGATGAGTTCCTAAAGCCAGCCTGTGAGAACTGCATGATGGCTGGTGACAGGGATGTGCATTGACACCCACAAAACCTTCCCTTATTTTTCTCTTTTTGTTTCATAATTGTTTCCCTCTTTCTGCCAGTAAGATCAATAGAGATGCCCATGTCTACTATGTCATTTAATCTTTAAAATATATTTTCTCCTTTCCTTTTGTCAGTTCCGGACACATATTAGAATAGACTCTCAGAATGATTTGGGTTGGAAGGGAGCTTAAAGACCATCTCATTCCAACCCCACTGCCATGGGTGAGGACACCTTCCACTAGACCAGGATGTGAAGGCTTGTGGAAAGACTCCAGACTTCTTGCAGGCTACTTATAGGTACTGGAAGATGCTATAGGGTCTCCCCAGAGACTGTTCCAGGCTGAACAGCCCCATCTCAGACTGTGTTCATGGGAGAGGTGCTCCAGCCCTCTGATCACCTTTGTGGCACCTCTCAGGACTCTCTCTATATTCCTCCTGTGCCGGGACCACCAGAGCTCCAGGTGAGTCTCAGCAGAGTGGAGCAGAGGAGCAGAATCCCCTCCCTCCCCTGCTGCCCACGGGGCTCTGGCTGCAGCGCAGGATGAGGTTGGTTTTCTGGGCTGTGAGTGCGCATGAGTTGCTGTGTCATGTTGAACTTCTTGCTAACCAACAGCCCCAAGTCCTTCATCCCAGATACGCCCTTAATGAAATCATATCGGCTGTCACCAATCACCTCCTTATTTCCCATGTGACTTAGCATAGTTTCCAGAAGGATCTGCTCCATGATCTTGCCAAGCACCAAGGTGGCACTGACCAATGTGTAGCTCCCTGGTTCTTCCTTATTTCCTGTTTTAAAAAATGTGTGTTTCAAAATGTGTGAATGACTTTTCCAGTCAGTGGGAATTTCACAAGACTGCCACAACTTCTCAAAAATAATGGACACTGACTTAGTCACTTCATTCATCAGTTCCCTCAGAACCCACGGGTGCATCTCATCAGGCCCCATGGACTTGTGCTTCTTCAGATTCCTTAGATGTTCTTGAACCTCATCTTGTCCTACAGTGGAGGGTTCTTCATTCTCCCACTCCCTGCCTTTGCCTTCTGTGACTCAGCAGTGTGGCTGGAGCCCTTGCTGGTGAAGATTGAGGCAAAAAAGGTCGTTGAGTACCTCAGCCTTCTCCATATCTTGGGTAACCAGGTCTGTTTTCTTCTGGCGAGGCCTCACATTTTCCCTAGTCTTCTTTTCATCACTGATGTACCTGTAGAAGCTTTTATTTTTGCGCTGGATGATCCTGGCCAGGTTTAATTCTGTCAGGTCTTTGTTTTCCCTCACCCAACCCCTGGCTGCTCAGACCATCTCTCTGTACTCCTGCCAGGCTAAGGGAGTTTTCATTTAAAGTTCAGGTTGATCATGCTGTACATAAACCAAATATACCCACAGCTGAAAAATGCACTCAGAGCTCAATTTTTAGGACAGAGTTACAGATCTTTGCTACTTTTCCTGGTGGCAAGGCCAGCATAAAGAGTCCCCAGTGTACACTCTCTGGGATGTGAGCTCACAGCTTCCCCAGCTGAGCTGACAGAATTGCTTGGGAGGCCATGTTGTACACACAATTTTGCTGTGTTGGAAATTATAGGAAAGTATTGGAAAGTATAGGATAATAACTAATTATCTGGAAAATACCTAATTATACTTGGAAACTGTCTAGGTAAAATCCTCCCTGTTTTTCCAAGTCAGAACACTTTTCCATTCCAACGTGGAAGTTTTGCTGAAATATGACCTTTGTATTTTTATAGCTGATCCAGATCAGGGTTACCATTAGCTTAAGGGTTTCCAAACATGCTCTCCCAACCCCTTCTCCTCCTCCCAGGCTACTAGCAGTCTGCAAAAACTTGTAACAGCCACAGAGGGATCTTTTACTTGAGGCTGTGCAGGAGAATTTTCTGATGAAGCCTCTAGCTACTATCATACCCATTCTGCTTATCTACCCAGAATGAAAACTAGAGGAAATCCCAGTCTAGACCTAAACTCCTAAGCAACTTCCTTCTGTTGACTTTGAAAAAGAAACTACATTTCAGTGGTGTCTTTAGAGCAATTAGAGAGGTTTTCCAGTGTCATCCGTTGTTACTTGCACGTTTTTATTATTGCTTTTAAAAGCATTTATAGAACACTTGGACTTAATCACAGTCATCAGTTATTTGTCTCTCCCAGATTGCTACTCCTCAGACGCAGAGGATGGCCTCATGGAGGCAGATCTCAGCCTGTGGGAAAGGACCAGGAGTTGTGCCTAGCAGATCTAAGTTAATCACAGCACCCAAATTGAAATGATTTTTATCAGCAATTGGGTATGAACATGAGGCTTCTATTAAAAATCTTCTTTGGAAACATCAGAGTTTATAAATAGAAGAGAAGTCTATCATGATCAGATTGACATTCCCTTGCACATTCTTTCCTCCTATTAAAAAGCTTATTCGTGATTTTCCCCGTAAATCCTGTTCAAAGGTAAGAAGCAAACCAAGCAAAGAATGTTACTGTATTTTTATTCTCCTACCATTGCAAAAATGCTATAACTTCTAGACCTGTTTGCAAATAAATGAACAAAATACAAATATCTACAGGGAAAAGAAAGAGATGGATGTATTTTTATGGTTACAAGTGACCACTGTGAACATTCAATCTCATCACAGGTGTAGCCTGTATTTCATAAATTCTCACAGTTAATCTTTTACCCAGTCCAATAACTTGCAAGAACTCACACTCATGTCCTGGAAGGATACCAGTCTGCCTTGAAAATTCCTTTTTGGAATTGTGCTGAATGCCAGGGGACAGCAACCACTTTCCTCTAATGCCCCATCATATTAGTCTGAGATATTAATGTAATTTACAGATATTTAGAGATCTCCTTTCATTATCAGAGCCAGGCATATAAGGCTTAATATGAATGCAATGGAGTTTCAAATGCATAAATAACTAAAATTCCAAGTATACATAAGGCCAGCAATAGCTACCTGACATGTTAGTGGGTAAGCCCAGGGGCAAATTGTGTTCTGTTCCACCATGAAAATTGTGCCCACTCTGGCCTACCAGAAAACGGGAATTTATCCTCAGCTTTGATATTTTGTTCACATTCCTTTTTCCTTCAGGGCTTGCTCAAGTGCCCTTCTGCTTTCTGAGGTGATTAATGGGGGAAGTGAGGAGATGTGTTCCAGGGAGATAGTATGCTCTGGGAAGGGAGTATATTTTGAGGAGTGATGACCTGGAAAATTAGTCAGATAGGCATAAGCTTTCTTTTTGCCTGGCTGTCTGCTCTACAGTAAACAGATTCTCATTGTTGGGGTACTCATACTCGGGTGTAACTCTAGATGTATTAATTAAAACATAATCTTCAAAAAGATCAGTCCATGATCAGCAGCCTAGAAAAGCTGAATCTCATGGTGAAGGCTGCCCTCCCTGCCACAGCTCCTGGGAAGAAACAATGGATGGAAGGAAAGAGAGCGGAGGAGGAGAGAGAGGCAATATCAGAACAAGAGGGGGAGAAACAGAGGCAAACAGAAGGGAACAAACCCCACATGAAAGAGAAAACACAGGTCATGGAAGAGGGCAAAGGGATGAAGGGGAGGTGTAAAGCAAAAAAATCAGACAAACAGAGAACAAATGGGCTGGAGACTGAGAGACAAAAGGTATGGGAACAGGGTGGTGGAGAGGAGGAACTAGGGTGACTTTTTAAATCAATTATTGTCATTACTAATGGAAATATTTTTAAAAAAACATTGTGGATGCAAGGTCCTCTCAAAAATTTACACATGTAGCCTGGGAGGATTTTTATTTAGGTGCATGTCTATGAAACCCAAATTGTTCTCTGATCAGTGAAGAGAACTGTCAGCATAAATGATGTTTAATGGCTGGTCTTGACACTAGTAAGCATATCCTGCACACTTGATTTATAGCCCTGAGGAAATAGACTATGAAAGAATCTTACACACCAAAATTCCAGTTTAATGATGCAGCCTATATATCCAACAGAAACACTGAAATTTCTTCTTATGCTTTTGTTGCGGATTTCATCTCATCTCAGAGAAACAAAATCTTACAATGTGTTCCTACCAATGAAAATACGAATTAAACATAAACTGGTCCTATTGATTAGCTGTCTACAGAGTCTCCACCTGCCACTACCTGGAGATGTGATGAGAAGCACTCGCTCTCTTAAGCACATCTTCAGAGCACTTCTGTAGCAGGGAAAGGGAAACCTTAGAATGGCGGATTTATATGGAACAAAAAGATGGAAGAGCATGACTATGTGTTGGAATGCTTTTGACTGGACATAATGCACACACCACCACAGGTTTTAGGTGTTTTTCTGTCAGGTATGCATTGCAGTCTTATATCTATAATCTGTTCTCTTTTAGTAGAACAATTTTCTTGAGAAGAAGCTACCTAAGTAAATGTTTCCAGGACTGGTCCTTAACTGCTTTTAGTATTATTATCAGTTCTGGCCATCTGTGTTTATTCATTCTAATTCCATAAACTAATGCCTCTCCTTTGAGAATTTCAAGGACCAGAAGGTAACAATTTCTCTTCTGCAATTCCAGACTGAATACTGTAACAATTATTAGTTGACGGGATATGCAGTAAAAAGAATTCTTATTGACAGTACAATTTATAGGATAATTTGCTTTCCCTAAAAAGTATTATAACATTTCTGTGCAAAGATGTGGCTGGCTTAGCTGTGTGCTTAGCCAGTTTTGAGCTGGTCTTTGGTGATGCAACCTAACCCAAAGAACAAGTACATAATCAGATAAGTAGCTCTGTGTTAATGGTGCATCATGATTTCAGATTATTAGGGTTTCCACCTAATTTATTTTGTTTTGAAGAACATAGATTCCAAGTTGGTAAGTAAAGAGAATTAAAAACCCAAAACCAACGAAAATAAGCATTCAAATCTGCCATCTATACTGGTATGGCTGGAATGCTGGTGAAGGATATAGCCAGGAACTTAGGATTCAGTGCTTACTCAGCTTTTGTTAACACTCCCATAATTAGCTTCAATAATGAGATAATACCATACCAGGATCCAGCCTCTACTGTTACTGGGAGCTGTAACCATGTAAACAGAAGCAGAGCTGGTTCCTCAACCAGAGACCTATGAAATATTAGCTAAAGGAAAGAATGGAGCACATGGATAGATTCTTATTTACACCAAGGCAAGAAAAGCAAGTGAAAATGTAATTGGATCCACTTAAAGGAATTTAAATTGCAACAAATAATACAAATCATGCCTGTAAATGAGAAGATAATCTATTGTATTGGATTAAATTGGCAATAAATTAAGATTTTGTAAATTGTTGTAACTTTTTCATGAAGTTCTTGACAAATAAATATCCTCATAAAATAAAAGTGTTGATGTTAAATGCAATTTCATATACACCAAGAAGCCCACAAAGCACAACTCTATGCTAATCTCCTTACTCTGAGACTGATCACAAATGGACAGTAAACTGAAGAGAAGAGACTGTTCTCTAGCTATCCAGGAGAGGAAGAAGTGGGAAAAAAAACCAAAACAAAACACAAAACACAAACACAAACCAAACCAAAACCACAAAAAAAATTCCGAACCAAACAAAAAGCATAAACAGTGATAAATCATATATTTTTTCTTACTGAGGTCAGGTAAAAATTGCAACATAATTAAGGATTATTTAAAACAAATTATCTTAGTTCAATTACGCCTTTCATGAGGAAAATCACATTCTTCGCTAACCTGCTGGACTAGTGAAGCACGAAACCATTCCTGATGGACAAATGCTTCTTTGGATACCAGGTGTATACAGAATCACATGCTACTTTGTGGATTATATTCTGCTAAATACTGGTGGCAGTCTCACTCCATCATGAACTGAACTGAAACCTAAAGGCTTATTGGCATGGCAAGGATTCAGTTTAACCTGATACAGCTCTCACGCATGTGTATCGTGCAATCCTTCCTCCTCACGTGCAGGGAGAGGATTTGGAGAGGTATTTGCGATAGTGTACAAGATAAAGGGAATGTCCTGGTTCTGGTTCCTAAACTGGGTTACAGTAATCACATTTAGAGTAAGTCAGGAAGCTTGTGCTGTGTCTACATTGACATTATGATTTGGTGTGGCTACAGAGTTAATCTGCCATCATTGGTTTGACTTGCAGAGCAGCTTTGGTGCACATGAATTACAGAATCACAGAATCACAGAATCACAGAATGTGCTGAATTGGAAGGGACCCACAAGGATCATTGAGCCCAAGCCCTGGCCCTGCACAGGACCATCTCCAAGGGTCACACCATGTGCCTGAGAGCATTGTCCAAACACTTCTTTAACTCTGTCAGGCTTGGTGCTGTGACCACTGCCCTGGGGAGCCTGTTCAGTGCCCAACCACGCTCTGGGCAAAGAACCTTCTCCTGATACCCAGCCTACACCTCCCCTGACACACCTTCAGGCCATTCCCTTGGCTCCTGTCACTGGTCACCACAGAGAAGAGATCAGTTAGATTCAGAAGAAGCTCCATCCCAAATGCCTCTTAAACATATTCTAGCTCCTTGGAGGCATGAAAGGAAGAGAGTATAGGGGTCTAAATCAGCAATTTGCTCTTTGGATGCCTTTGAACCACCTGTTTTGGGGACACTTTGCTCAGGAGACAAGGCCAAATGTCTGAAGGAAAAACTCCCAACTGATGTAGTGCAACTATGTGGGCCTAAGCCTCAAATGTCTTGCTAAAGCAGGCATAGGCAGTAATTGTCCCTTCTGGGAAGGTGTATCTCACTGAGCCCTGCTGTTCATTGTATAATATTCATTCCTCATTCATGGAAAAAAAGGTCTGATTTTATATATTTTGAAGGACAGCATGTGGGACACAGGTTCCTGAAATGGAGAGCAGAGTCTTGGGAAGGTGTGATGCTGAGAAAGAGAGGTGAAGGGAAGTCCGAAAGCTACATGAAAGCTCTATCAGAAATGAAAGTGAACATGAAATTCGAAGGTAAGGCTGCCATTCCCAAGGGCATCCCACCTCATTCCACGACAAACATTAATAAAGACCCTCAGGGTAAAGGGACCTATTTGCTTTCTCCAGAAAATACAGTACTCTGAACAAATCTCTCAGAGCACTGTGTTGAAGGATGAAGTTGGTACCAGAGACTGAATCTTCACTAGTCTGCCTCTCATTTCAACCAGACACTGTCTCACTGCAGCCTTTGGATGATGCATCATCCAGATATAATAATGGTGAATATGATTCCAGTTTCATTCTACATACTACTTCATGTACAAACTGGACTTAGCACATCAACATGCAGGATTCTGGAATAAATAACAAGGCTGAATTTAAGAGTGGTTTAATGAAATTGTGATGTTTTGACCCAAACTGAAACTTGTTGGATATTTAATGAGACAAGGAGATGTTTATGAAACTTGATCCAAAAGGCAGAATAGTAGAGGCTAAGACTTTGGCCCAGCAAGAATTAAGTTCTGGATAGAGATCAAGTATGGGCCAAACTAATGTCACAAAATTCAAATATATCCAAATACAGAGAATTTAGCATCTTCATTTAAAATATTTTCAAGTAATAACTTTACTATACCATTTAGCAATCTGGTCTAAATATGGTTCCTCAGGGATAGCTGCCTAGAGAAAATTAAATTGTGGTGTTTGGAAGGCTCACTTGATAAAAGGGGGAAGGTGACCTACACTTCTTTTAAAATACGATGATAGAAAATGATGGTTTAAGAAGCATTTTGTAAGCTTTCATGTGCACAAATGTCCTCAAGACTTTTCCTTTCTTTGAATTTTGTAAAGAAAAACCATTTGGTTTTGCATATGATTGCAGAAACAAATGCTGAGAAAAGGCAATAAAATTATTTTAAGGTACTTCATTTTTATTTCATTCCAACAACCACCAACTATC
The DNA here is from genome assembly GCA_013398015.1 of Oreocharis arfaki. Lineage (NCBI taxonomy): Eukaryota > Metazoa > Chordata > Aves > Passeriformes > Paramythiidae > Oreocharis > Oreocharis arfaki. The sequence continues at coordinate 2,300,745 of VZRR01006745.1, read as the reverse complement.
TCAAACATTCATAGAAAAAAAATATGCTGTATCCGTCTCCACTCTTCAGGATCCAATTGCATCTATAATTTTGTTACTCAACTAGTTAGAATGGAATTGACAACATCCTTACTGCTAATATGTAAGTGCTAATATGTATGCACTGTTTATTTGCAAAGATATGTGTTTTCAAATTGCAGAGTAAAATAAAATGACAAGCAAGTACCCAAGCAAGCAATTCTTTCTTAATTACTTTTTGTGCTTTATTATTACATTTTATTGTAAATGGTTCCATTCCTTCCAGTAATAATTTCAACCTGAGGCTATGGTTTCTTGGCTTTTATTTTCAAATGTACTTAAAAGTTGATTAATAAACAAAATCCATATCCCCCAGTAATCGTATTCTTACTTTCAGGGCATCAGAAGTAGGGCAACTGATTAGAAACAAATGTTCCTTTTATGTATTTTATGATTCTTATTAATCCTGAAAGCTAAAGGAATTGAAAGCAGCACCGGATTGTCAGCTGGGCTCTCACTGTCACAATCTGCAAGAACAGACTTTGGTGCCCAGGGTTAAAACTAACAGGTTCCAGAGTCAGGCTCCATATTTCCTTAGAGGTCAGTACCACCAGAGCCTTTTGTAAGATCAGATATCTCTGCATAAGTTGGCACTCTTGGAAAAAGAAAAAAAAAAAAGTTTTTTTCTCATTTCTTGGGCAGCAGCTCAAACTCAAGAAAAAAAGTTCTCTCCTCATAAAGAACTGGTAGGAGCAATTGAAATCTGTATGTTTCGTTTATTGAAAGACAACAGTATGATGATGATGCTGATCTCAATTAGGAGCCGAAGATAAGAGCCTTAACTTCAAGGAACTCTGCATACCATCAGTTACAACAGCCCATGGTTTCATGGTAATTATTAGTGGATTTGGGCACAGCTAGGCACCTCTCAGCACAAATGTGATCTGCCTCAAATCTGAGCACAACCACCCTGGCATCAGATCAGCACATCTACCACATGGTGTTTACACTGGTGTGCACAAGGGACCTAATGGTTCCTAGAAAACAAAGGCTTGTGGTATGTTTGGTGTGACTGGAAAGCAGCAGATGGGTTTGTGTTTCTCTCTCTCAGAGAGAAGGGTAAAATTTGGCCTAGACTCAGTCACAGATCTCTGAATCCCCAACTGTTCATGAAGGATGGGGGAGTGTGTGGGAAGGAGAAGGGTGGATCACCCTGCCAGTGACCACCGACCATTTGACACAAGCCTCTTAGAGGATGATGTGATCCTGTGGATCATTCCATGGCAGGCAAATGATTTCTTCCCTCAAGACCAGAGGAGCCTACTAAACAGATGAACTGAAGCTTTTTTGGCATTAGGCGGTGAAGTGCCTGAGATTGAATATTCAAGCAAAAAATAAGCATGCAGTGCAAAACTGTGAGAACAGAGGACATTTCAGCAATGCACTGCACAGATACATGATATTCCACATGAGAAAAATTCCACCAGACGGAAGAAATCACTTAAAAGAAATCGTTTCAAGAAAGCGTGAATGATTTCTATCGAGTAGAGTGAACATATACTCTGGATAATGTGGCTTTGGCATTTTTTAACTTTGACAATGCCAAAGCCAGACCTCATCACTTCATGAAACTCTGCCCTTGGGTCCATATTTATAAACTTCTAAGCACAATTGTATTCCTCTGTGATGTTTTGGTTTGTCACAGTCTTTAAGGACTGGTACAGCATACCAAAGATTTACTCTCACTCCTTTGTTTGCTACATATTTGGTGGTAATTAGATGCTTCATTTGTACAAGTCCTTAAGAAAAACCTCTCTGCTGGAGCAGGATTACTGAAGATTTATATCTGTCCTTGTGCAAAGTGCAGAAATCTCCAACGTCTCCACACTAAATCGCAGTCTTAAACTTGGATCCCATCCCACTTTCCAACCCTTTGATATTTTTTCTTGTGATCCAGGATAAATGCTGTGGCCATCTCTGAGAAGCAAAACGGAATGTCTGACACTCATTTACACCAACCCCAGCAGAGGCAGGGACATTTGCACGCAGATATGAATGAGACCCAAAATACAGTGGAAAGAATCCTTGGATTTTCTTTTCTCTTTTTCTTTTTGTCGAAGTTTTAATATGGTCTGAAACTCTCTACATCAGAGGAAGCATTTGAAAAAACAAAACAGATGACTGACAAACTGAGATTTGGTTTCTCTGGAAATGCAAGGAAACTTCTTTTCCAAAACCGGAAAGAGTGTCAACAAATATAGAAGGCATATGGGATTTTGTACCTCCACAACAAAACCAGCAGCAGAAATTTTGTCATGGGAATACAGCATGGGACAGAACTGGAGTTTCAGCTTGCTGATGCCAAGTGCATTAAGAAATCCTGTGAGGAGCAAAGACAAAAAATAAGCAGTTTGAAATGCCATTTGCAAGGTGCTTGGCTTCTCTGTAATGCAAATAGTCACATAAAATATGCAGGAATGTGGTTTTTTCAGGTTTGAATGGGAAGAGGAAATTGATTTACAAATTCTGACTGGAATAGGAACCTTAGAGCAAGACTAAAGACAAAGCAACTCCCCGCACTCCTGTGTGGAGTGTATATGGCACATAGCTTCCTCTTTCTGTGGGAACTGCTTTGACTTTTGTGCTATTACAACATAATCAAGGTGCTCAACAGTGTAATTAAATACTAGGAATTTTGTTCTTTAGTGATCCTCAGATTAGTATAATCTTCTTCTTGGTTGTTCTTGGGCAACTGGCCTTTCAGGACTTTCAGTGGTGTGCCTTCAAAGGGCCCTTTATGTTTGTGGAGGGGTGGGAGTGAGCTCTGCACAAGGTGTGGTCTCCTGGCCTATGGTAGTCTGGTGGCTTCACACAGGTGTTCCCATCTGGCTTTTGAGAAATCTCAGCCCTCAAGCTTTCAGGGAAGCCTCTAGGTTGTGCAGGAGCTGGGTAGCAGGGGATTTTCTCAAAAGTGATCTTGGTTCCCATCTGTATCTGTGGGGCCAAGCAGAGAAGAAAATCTTCCTCTCGCTTGTAGAATGCAGAAAACTTGAGCAAGCCCATAGGCACAGAATTTCCATGGCCCTGTGCAAGAGAGAACGAAATATTCTTAGTTCAAGGACAAAGCAGGTAGATGCTACACAAAAACAATGTTCATTGAGACCTGAAATACACCCTGTTGATTCTGGGATAGGCTTTTAACAAAGTTTTGTTCTTTACCTCCAGAGGTCTTGATGTGTGTTTGGTAAGCTGTCTTTCTGCTTGATTAGCTTTTCTACAAGAAGAAACAAAACACTTTCTTTTTTAAATTTAAAAAGGTATAGATGCTCTCCCATTTCAGGAACAGTCTGTTTGTGTAAGGAGTGTGTAATTTTCTTTTGTTTCTTCCATGGGCTTGTGCTTTTAAAATAATTTCATAATTAAATATGTTATGGAGCAATTCTGAAGCTCTGTGGGAGAGCTGCATTAGATCATCAAGCCCACTTCCATGCAACACAAAGCTGAGTCTGTCCCTACAGGGAAGATACACAAAAAACCCTTATTTTACATTGAATGTTGGTGAAAAGGCCAAGAAAATAATTTTCTCCTGGTTAAACCTACATAAATAACTTTCATATCAAAGACACTAATATGCAAGCACAGATTTCCATAATAATGTGAGAAAAAGAAAGGAAAAAAGAAGATATTTTTTACTCTTTGTACTTAAGAAGGATTGCATTAATTCCTTTTGTGTATTCCAGTAGCTACAAACTAAAATGAAAGGTATAACCAGAGGCAGATAATGTCCTTTCTCTCACAGGGAAAGAACAGTAAACTAAATTTCTGTTCCCTCCTAACTGGAACATCTATTCATTCCCACACAGGTAAGGCTGCTGTTTAGGACTGGCTCTTCAGGGTTCACCTGATCTCTGCTGCAAAACCACTGAAGGGTTCAGCCACAGTGACAGAAAGCTTGACCTCCTCCCTCGACTCCTGGTTTCTGCTCCTATGGCAGAGGAGGAATATTCAGATTTAAAGGGCAGCCCAGCCTCACAGGCCACTTGAGGCCACGGCAAAGCAGGACCCTGTGGTGCAGGAAGAATCACAAAGGCAAAACAGCTTCACTGGAGCTTTCCAAGAAATGTCACCTGGGACTGTGAAGAGGTCAAGTTATAAACTGGGGCTCCATCTGAGTGAAGATGTAAAAACCATGAAAAAGAGGAATGGTTGCTGGAGACAGAGGAAATCCATCTTGAAAGCTGAAATAATTTAGATAATTGCCTGCAACTATTACTGGGTTTTTTCCTTCACGCTTTGAAAGTTCAGTTCAAAGTAAAAGAAATCCCTAGGTAGGCCTTCCTCTCTCTGAATATTCTGTCTCAGTTAAGAGCCCAGTTTGTGCAGCTCCAGTTGTGAGTTTCTTCAATTTTTAGTGTTTTCCAGTGTTGACCTTGTCAGGCTCATTGCTGTTGCTATACCAAGAGCATGGAAACAGTAAAGGTAAAAAATTCCCAACCAAGTTTTCTAAACATACCATATTGTGAAGAGGCATCAATCACCTCCTTTCTGTGCTAACAAGTTATTAAAAAAAGAAAGCACTCTGGTGGAAACAGATAAAAATGACACTTTTAAACTCTCACTTGTTACCACAGTGATTCTTGCATTTCTGTGGGACATCTGCTATAAAGGATGAAAAAAATATTTTACTGTAGGCAAAGAACAGTCTGGAAACAAAATCATGTCTCAAAATCTAAACTAAACTTTCATAACAGCCAGGATTAGTAAACCAAACTATATTCCAATTGAAAATAATCAAACCAGAACAAGCCCAACAAGGGAACTGAAAATGCAGCACTTAGAGCTTATAGAACAGGTTTAAGCTTCTTGAAGGATAGCAGGAAGTGATCAGCCGGCTCAGGAGTGTGATTTCCTTTGCAAATAATTTTAGGTGGAGATGTGGCCAGTGCTTAGTGTTCTGTTAAAGGCAGTAGCAAGAAGCAGGGAGAAAGAAAATTAACTAGCCAGGAGCAGCATAAAAAAATTAATGATGACAAGGCAAGCTAATTAGCAGATACAATCAAGACATAGTGATAAGATGTGATTAAAGACATCTTTAAGCCACTTCCAGGCCTCTCCCTTCTGGAGAAGTGGTCAGGAATGCATAGGTGGTTTCATTACACCCTCACTGTGGGCAGCCAATTCCCAGTCAAAACTGAGTGCAACCTCTCACGTTTTGCAGGAGACTGAGCAGAGGAGGATATTCCTGTCCACTCCCATCCTCACATCATGCCTGCTGCACAAAGGAATGGAGGGGCACGGGAAGGGTGTCACACAGCCAACATGCTAATATTTAGATTTTAAGAGAAGCTGCTTGTGTAGGATGAACTTTACCCTGCAGATTAGGTTCTCTCCATCTAGCTAACAAATTCTGTCAGCTTATGCTGAGCATTTAATGAAACTCTCAAAGAGTTGTGTTTGCCCCAGAGTAGAAGCACAGGTGGAAAAACATGACTATGGCGGAGTACTGTAGCACATTCAGGGCAAAATTTGGAACAGAGCTGATCTCACAGCTTTGTCCTCTGCCTGCGGAGGCTCCAGCCACAAAACTACACACGAGTGTTTTGAATAAAAGGCAATGCCTGGCCCTTGGAAGGGGACCCAAAAGGGGGCTCAGGAAAGAGGAGATAAAAGGACCATGCAAGGAGATTAACCTAGAGGGCAGTCAGGTTCTGAGAGACAGATCAATTTGGTTTAATGCATTTAAGCTTGCTGCCGCAACAAACACCAAAGCCTTCACCTTGGTCCAGAGCTCATATGATGAACAGCACTTCTCTGGGAAGTAGTAAATATGGTATTTTCCACTTCTCAAGAACTGAGCATTTTATGATTCTGTAGACAGAAGGTACTATCTGTTATCCATGTATCATTCTATATGTGAACCTATGGATAACATATTTGGGTATTCAAACATACCCAAACTCCATCTTTATTATGAACTGGCACTGAGAATGGAAATAAAAATCATACTTAGTCAAACTATGCAAATGCAAGAGATAATGACTAAGTAACATTTTCAGGTTAGTCACACATGACTACCCAGATGTTTGCTAGTGTTGGTATAAGTAGGCAGGAGATTTTCTAGCAATACTGTACACATGTATTTGGCTTTAAAAAATAGCAGGAATTAAAGATAACTCAACAATAAATGGAACAAGTTTTCTAGGTGATGAGCTAGCATTACTGGAAAAGTTTGGTTTTCCTGTTTTTATTGGTTTTGTGCAAATTAAATTCTCATCATTAGCTATATTAGGTCAACATTTTCGGGTGTGTCTTTTTAATAAAAAAAGAGAAAGGAAACAGTGCTGGCACAATGATGGCTGTTCTCAGACGTAAAACACGTGCAGAACAAATCGACCAAGGTAAGGGCTGCAGATTAGCAGAGGAAAGTATACTTCTGGTGCTAATCAAGTGTATTTGTTTAATAACAATACTTGCCACTATTACAATAATGACCTAAAGTTTTGAAGTGCTCATTTCCTCCCTGGACTGTTTGCCACTTCAGAAGGTGTGGATACTGTTGAGAACAGAGAAGATAAGAGCGATCACAGAGATTAAAGGAGAACTTCTCAGTCAGGGAGCACAGCTGTGGTCAGTGGGGCCAGTAGATGGGAAGCAGCTCTGGTAGGACTCCTATGGTGGGATGATAGGCAGAGGCTCACTTAACAGGTTATCTCATCGACCAAGTGTGCAAGGTCTTGCATGGGTGATCTTTTTGGTGAGATATCAAGGTGGTTTGCCATCAGCTTGACAGAAGAGTCAAGAAAGAGGTTCAACTTTGAGAAGAAGGGTTTGGCCTACACAGGAAAGAGACTCCTAGAGCACATCCAGTGAATCAGAACCTTGGTTCTACTATAAAGCCCACTTGTGAATCTCTGACCTCTAAGTTCCTGTGTAACCAAACACTACACAAGTCATTAATTTGGATCCTAAACAAGAGGTAGCCACTTCTCTTTCTTCTCAAGCAATCCTTCCTACATAGAGGTCTGATAAACGGTCATTTGACACACAGGGAAGCTTTGGAGAGAACCAAAACACAGGACTTCCCTCATGTGCTGAAGCACTTGTACTTCTTTAAGAACTTGACATATGTTTGGCCTCTGCCGCCTGTCCCCGGCTTTTTCCTGAGGAGATCTGAAAGTATCTAGAGATGGCAGTGGATTGGCACCCACCTTCAGCCGGGAGGAGACTGAGGAGAAACTTCATCGCAGTCTATGACTTCTTCATGAAAGGAAGAGGAGGGGAAGACACTGATCTCTTCTCTGTGGTGACCAGTGACAGGACCTGAGAGAATGAATGGCCTGAAGGTGTGTCAGGAGAGGGTTAGGTTGGGTATCAGGAAAGGTTCTTCACCCAGAGGGTGGTTGGGCACTGGAACAGGCTCCCCAGGTAAGTGGTCACAGCACCAGCCTGACAGAGTTCAAGAAGCGTTTGGACAATGCTCTCAGGCACATGGTGTGACTCTTGGGGTGTCCCGTGCAGGACCATGAGCTGGACTCAATGATCCTCGTGAGGGCCTTCCAGGTCAGCTCACGCAGTGATTCTGTGATTTCCTACACNCCGCCCCTCCGCCCCATCCCGCCCCATCCCGCCCCTGAGTGTCCCGGGGCGCTCGGCGCCGCCGCTCCGCCCTTCGGCAGCGCCGCGGATCGCTCGGTGCGCGGCTCCCGGCACTCCCTCGCCGGCGTAGCGGGACGCGGGCGCTCCATGAGGTGAGGGCGCGGCTCGGGCGGCGGGCGCGGGTCCGGGGCGGGGGCCGGGTCCGGGGCCGGGTCCGGGTCCGTGGCCGTGCGCGCTCGGCGGCGGCAGGCGCGGTGAATGGGGCTTTGTGTGCGGCGCCCACCTGCTCCCGCCTCCGCCGCCCGGCGCGGGGGGCTCCGGGCGCTTCCCCGGCGCAGCCCCAGCGGGGAAGCCTCTGCGGGGCGCAACAGGAGCGAACTTCTCCCTTGTCTTCCCCGGGCGCTGCCGGAGAGCCCCGTTTGCCTCGTGTGGGGGAGCGGGGAACAGCGCGGGGACGCAGGCTGTGAGTCGCTGCCGCTTGACTGTTTATTTTCATTTACTCTGTAGTTTATGTTTTGGTTGCTTTGTTTTGTTTTGTTTTCCTCTCAAGATGCGTGGCGGGGAGTGACAGCTGCCCGCGGGGGTGAGCGATGGCACCGCCGGCTCACCGCCCCGCACCCCTGCCCGCCCGCAGAGGGGTCTCCGCGGGTCCCTCGGCCCCGAGCGGAGCCGCTCGAGACGCCCTGGGGTCGGGGTCGGGGGTCGCTGGTAGCGCGGGGCCAGCTGAGCCCCGGCGGCGGCAGTGCCGGTCCCGGGGCTCCCTGATGGAAGTTCAGTCCTCCCCCGGGGGGACCCTCAGATCCCCCCCTCCGACCAGAAGGATGGCCCCGGCTGTCTCGGTGCTCTCCCGGGGGATTTGGTGGGTAGCCCGTGGAGGGCAGGGTCGCTGCCGGGCCCCGCCGGTCCCCCCGCCCCGCTGCCGGCAGCGGATCCCCGGACCTCGCGGGCGCATCGGGGGCTGCGCCTTCCCACGGCAGCGCGGGCTTAAAAGATCCAGATTTTCTATTGCTGTTAAAAAGAAGAAAATTAAGTGGGCTGGTTTAGGAATAGCATCGAGTTTAATCAGGAACTTGTGCTTCTAACTTCCCACAGGGCAAGCAAAAGATTTATCTTCCTCTTGCACAGTGTTTGGCAGCACAAGCCTTCTGCAGTCTGCTGTCGCCACTTGTGACATTCTTAACTTTCTCCTTGTGGAAATAGCAGTTAAAATCTGCTTTAACAGCCTTGCAGGATCTTTAAGGAATTCTCCCGTTTGCTTCTATAACAAGTATGAATGTGCTTACTACAGAACTGACATAAAACGCTTCCAGTCTACTGCTACTTTCGTAGTAGCTGTAGTCTCTTTTTGCCTTTTTCTTTTCTTCTCCCCTACCCTAGCAGGTTGTAGGTTAGCTGTGTTGTTTAAAAAAAAAAAATAGATCAAATGCCAAAAATTACACATACATCATTTTAGAAAGGTTTTTTGGTGTGCAGGGTTAACTAGGAGTAACTGAATTTAGTAAATATCTGTCAGTGACCTGCTTGGCTCTTGTCTTGGGACACTCATGGAAAGCTGTCAATGAGATTTTATTTACTAATAGAAGAATTGCATAGCAGCCATATGGACCAGAGTGAAAGAGCGTTTTGAGTAGAACTACGCACCATATGAGCTCAGGGTTCCCTTGATTTGCAGCCAAGCTTGGTGCCAGTAAGTCACTGTGCAGTAGCAGAGACCCATCCTTCCAGTCTCTAAAAATATTGGCCCTCTGCTATTCTCTTTCCCTTCCAAGAGTGCCTCTGCTAGCAAAGCAATAAAATGCCACCTTGTCCCCTCTGCTTCCCTGAACTAAGAGATAGATGGATAACATCAAGTGAAGAAGAGACTAGATGGGAGGCTGCTTATCTCATGAAGTGATGTAAGCATTTCATCACTCGCTTACCTCATCTCTTCCTTTTTTTTTTCTTCCTGTATGTTCAGTTTTCCTTCTCCCCCTCTCTGATGAGGACCTCATGCCTTTTTTGAGGGAGAAGCTATGACTGGAGAAACGTGAAAGCTAGTTCTTGTGTAAGATGTTGGAAATTCCTAAATCCTACTGCAACGATACCCTAATCACATTCCTTTTGGGAGCTGATTGTGGGCTAGTTCTTTTGGCACAGGGATAATGCTTGAAACAAGTATAGAGGAAAAAAAACCCAAGAGAAACTAGAACAAATAAATTAGAATCTTTAGTGCCTTGCTTAATGGCAGACATAGTAGAGTACTAAAAATTCCAAGGTAGAAGCGTAACAATCCATACCATCTTCTGGGGTTATAGATTTGAGCAGCTGGTGCCTGCTGTGCGTCTACCTCTTCCATGTCTGAGAAGCCTACTTCCCAGCATTTTTTAGAGCTGCTGTCTAGGTGCCTGTGGATGCATGAAGGTGATGGCTCTGTGTTTGAAGTAGCTTGAGCTTTGCTTTCAGAGTTGTCAGTCCTGGCTGCTCCTTACATTTAGAGTCATCTGATCATGGGCTTTTAGGGCTCAGAGGTAGTGCAAATAGGTGTAATTCTGGTTACCTGTTAGAGCAGAACTTGCCTCTATCCAACCGCCAGAGATGTTCAAGTCTGGTGAGCTCTGGGAGCAGCTGAAGCTCTCCACTGGCACTTTGGACTAGCTAACAGTCCAGGTACTTGCCAAAGACTGCTGGAGTGGAAGCACACAGCTGTGAAAGAAAGCATCCTTCCCCTGTGTTGAGGTCCAGAACAAGATGGCCAGTAGCACCTGGAGGTGATGGTGATTGTCTGTGTGCTGAACTTGAGATGGTCACATCTGAGAGAGAGCCTCATGGTCAGTGCATTTTCCTGGGAAGTTTTTGGTCTTGACAAGTCCTTCCTCTGCAGGCAGAACTTGCATTTTAGATGAATGCTGTAGTAATTTATGTATATTTTCTAAAGCTGTCATAGTCGTCTTTTGGTTTTGTGCCTGGAAGCCATTGCTAGTACTGAAAATACTGTAAAACAAGATGTGTCTTCTTTTTTTTTTTCTTTTCCTCCCACATGAGTCTGCTAGGGGAATGAGTAGAGGAGAGAGAAAGCCAAAGTTGTTCAGGAAAAGGAAAAGAATTTGTATGCTGATCTGCCTGTGACTCTGTAACTTCAGTAGCTGAGGATCTTCCATTTCTTTTCTCATAACTCTGAAAGGCAGGGAGCTGCTGTTAGTTCTTGCAGATGTCTGACTTCCCAAAAGCACTTTGGAACACCCTGAAATATCTCTGCAGAGTTTTGACACTCGAGTACTTTCGGAGGACCTTGTTTACAAATACTTGCCTGAGACACCAGCATGTTAACTATAAGGGATAAGTGAAGATCTGTAAGCCTATGGAGGCTGGGAGAAGTATCTTAAACACTGTATCTTCTCCAATGTTTATACAGCACCTAGTGCTGCTGCTATTGAATACAAATTTCAAAAACCTGAATAAAGTCAGATAAAAATCACTTGACTATCACTAAGATCGCAGAATGGCCGGAATTTGAAGGAACCTCTGGAGATCATCTGGTCCAACCCCTCTGCCAAAGGAGGTACAGCTAGAGCAGGTTGCACAAGATCGTGATCAGGAACGTTTTGAATATTTCCAGAAAAGGAGATTCCACAACCTCTCTGTTCCAGTGCTGTCACCTTCAAAGTAAAGCAGTTCTTCCTCATATTCAGACAGAACTTCCTGTGTTTCAGTTTATGCTTGTTACCACTTGTCCTGTCACTGGGCATCCCTGAAAAATGTCTGGCCCCATCCTCCTGACACACATCCTTAAGATATTTGTAAGCATTGATAAGATCCCCTCTCAATCATCTCTTCTCCAGGCTAAACAAACTGAGCTCTCTTAGCCTATCCTCATGAGAGAGATGCTTCAGTTCCCCAACCATATGTGTCCCTCTGCTGGACCCTCTCAAGAAGCTCCTTGCCTTTCTTGAACTAGGCAGCCCGGGACTGGACACAGCACTCCAGATACGGCCTCACCAGAGCAGAGCAGAGGAGGAGCGTGCTGTCCACACTGTTCCTAAGCACCCCAGGATGCCACTGGACATCTTGGCCACGAGGACGTACTGCTTGCTCATGGTTAACTTGTCCATCAGCACTCCTGGGTCTTTCGGGACAGAGCTAGATTTCAGCAGGCTAACCCCTAACCTGTACTGCAGGTTCCTCATGAGCTGCAGGACCCCACACTTGCCTTTGTTAACTTCATGAGTTTCCTCTCTACCCAGCTCTCCCACCCTGTCCAGATCTCACTGAATGGCAGCACAGATACCATTCCACAGATACCATCTACCAAGATGGAGGTGTTGATCTTGCTGATGTCCTGCTAGTTTATAGCATTGAGAGTCTTCCAGAATAGAAAATATGTGAATTTTTAGTGCTTTTTATTGAAGGATGGAAACACATGAAACTTGCAGGTTTTGGGTAATGATGAAAAAGATGCTGTTTTCATCAGCTGAAATATTTACCCAAGAACTTGGTAGCTGAATAGGGGAACTGTGTTATCAGCACAGTCTCTGAAGGTGTTTCTAGATTAAAGGAGTTTCCAGTAGGATACCCTTACGAAGTGTTTATGGGAGTGGGGCTTGTGTGTTACCTGTCTTAGGTGAAGTGTCAAGTGTCTTAGGTAAATTGCTTTGATGTTCCTGTCTTTCTAACTCCAGCCCTAATGGATGATTGCTCTGCCTCAGGCTACTCCAGAATTAATCCGTAAAGTCGTGGATAAGTCCACTTGCAACATAGATTTAATGTTGCAAGTGTACAGTTTGTTGCGTTTGATGATTCTGAAGAACATCAAGCTGAATGGTTGATAACAGAATACTAGGAAGGGAGTAAGTAATAGACAAGTACTAGCTGTTGTTATCCGTGTGGGTTTCTGTTTTAAGAACTGACATTTCACAAGTGGTACTCTAAGGCATTTTTCTCTATTGCTAATTGTAGCTAGATGCCTTATTTCCGATCTTGTCCAGTTGAACTGAATATTGAACGTGGAAGAGTCTGCGGGACTGCAACGTATCTTATGTGTGATCAAACTAAAGAAGGTGGTCTCAAAATTGAGGGCCGTGCAACGGGGGGTGTGTGTTTGTTTTAGAGACAGGGAAATGGAAGGCAGAGAAAGAGCAGCAGTATGTCCCAGTTCACGCAACAAGTTGTCTCTTTTGTTGAGCTCCTCATTGACCTGGGCGTTGTTGATAGACTCTTCTAGACAAAAGAACTGGAGTAGGACTGGAATAAAGTTGTATGTAAGGAGTGAATGGCGAACTTGCCTGGACTTTTGCCCAGAGTCTTATCTAATATGCCAAATAAACAAATCAGGGTGATGCCACATTTTGATTTTTCTCTAACCTGCTCCTGTAATTCACTGTGTAAGGCCTTGTTGGTGCTAGCTTTCTTCTGGCTGTCTAGAACTGCATTTGAATACACTGTTTAAACAAACTGCACATATCCTCAGATCAACCATCTTGCCTAGGTTTGTACTGGCTGTGTGGCATCCTCAGAGGCTGGTACTGCTTCACGTGAATCCATTAAAAGGAAATTTAACATTTACAAATTCCGAATATCAAAGGAAGCGTAAGAGGAAAGAGTTGATACAAAGTGTTCTGCGGAGAGGAGCGATAGCTGTAGACTTGTTAGTGTTGCAATATCCATGGTGCTCGAACTTCTGGGCTCAGATGCTTAAATTTGTACAGTTCAGCACATCCTTGCCAGTGATTTGTGAGCAGATAGAGGGAATGCACTGAGTTACCCAAGGCCTTTGCTATCTGTGATGTCTGATTCTGTTTAGAGTGGGATTAACTGTATATAAATCACTCCCACTCTTGTATAGTGCTAGGGCTTCTCAGTGCATTTTTCAGTGCGTTTTCATTAGTAAGTAATAGTAGATTAACCAAGCCAAGAATTATTTGTCTTTATAGGTAACACTGAGTTTATAAAATTCTGTTCCATTTGACTTTTCCTGTGATAGGGGGGTGGGTTACTCAAGATGGAAAAACTGAGCCGTGCTGATAAAGAAATGTTCCTGTAGCTTTTGGTCGCATCATACATGCTTCTCTGATTTGGCCTGAGAAATGGAAGAATATGCTCAGCTGGATGGAAATAGGAAGTAGTCAGGGGAGGTGGAGAGTTGGGTGGATATTTTTTTTAGGACAGAGTGGGCTTGCTGCATTTATGTGGGAGAAGGCAAAGAGGCTGAGCAATGGCTAATGCCTCCAGGCAGTACTGTGACTTTGGCATTGTTGAGGAGAAGCTTGGGTTGGAGCACATTCGTGGTGTTGGAGGGTAGGTCAGGGAAGCTCAGGGATGGGAAGCATTTGTGAAGTTGGATACTGAAGGTGATCGGCAGAAGGGATACATTAGTGTTGATGCCTCTGGCTGCTTTACAGTGCTGGCTGCTGCTGGGCTGTGCCTCTGGGTCAGAGCTGGGCTTGTGACCTAGAAAGTGATCATCCAGAGGATAGATGATGGTGTGCTTTGGGGGAAGATGCTTCTGGGGCCCCTTATTTTCCCCATGAGAGTAGGTGTAGTCACACAAACGAGGTTGTAAGCATGTAAGAGCAGTAGAACTCTTCCACACTCCAGACCCTTTTCTCATTTCCCCTCTGAGTGTGTTGCCAGATCTTGCATAAAGTCTGTAAATCTTTCCTGTAACCTTTCACGGTTAAAAAAGGTTTTTTGAAGTGTTTTTGGGAGGGGAAGGGGAAATTAGTTGACATTAATCATGCTTTGCTATGAAAGAGCTCTGTGTGAGATGGAATCTTCTCGGGGTATTCTGAAAGAGGTGCAACATTTTTGACACCTAAATTAATTGAATTCAGCACTTATCAGTGAGGGGTGACTCATTAGCATGAACAGTGTGCGTAGTACATGGTTTTACTGTAAACTTCCAGTTTTACTTAGAGAAACGAAGGCTTTTCCTTGTTGCCTCACTGGATCTTTGGCCCCCTCAAGGAGTTAATTGTAACATTGTTTGAAAGGCCTTGCTCTGATTTTAATGCAACTTAATGAAAGGGGGAAAAAATGTCAGTATTGTTGTTTACTGTGGTTTGAACAAATCTCAGTATAAATCGCTGGGGAAGATTATCCTAATCTGTTTCCTACATTTAAACCTAAAGATTGCATTGTGTATTAAAACACAGTTGCAATGAAATTATTGAGGCCAAAGATTACCACCACTTCAATGTCTCTTGTTTTAGCTAGATAGGTTTACCACCGACCTGAAGGTGTTTTTTGTGGCTTGTATTCTTCAAGGCTGTTTCTTGACATTAAACTAAAGGAAGATGAGATAGAGGACTAGATATTTAATTTTGGAGCTAATGGTTAAAAGCACGTGATCAGCATTAGCTGTTGGGAATCCCTGGAGTTAAGCACTTATCTGCTGCTAACTTGCTGCAGCCGTAAAACGACAGCGCTCAGTATTTATTACCACATTCGTTCTGAAAGCAGAGAAATGCCTCTATTAGTAGAGATTGCTTCTTGTTAATACCTGTGATTCACTGCAGAAATATTGTTTTGAAGTGTCTTGATGCTCCCTAGCGAATTTCTAGTAGTCACTTCCTATCTTGTAAAACAGGAGAGTATTAATGGCGCTTCCTTTATCCCCCTCGGGCAAATGAACAGTTGTCATAAAGCTCTGCCGAATCAGGATGCTGACCTCTTTTTGCATCAATTCCAATAATTACACCCTTTGAGAGGGGACTTCCTCCTCTAAACAGTGACAAGAAAAGGCAGCCCTCACCACTTAGTGCATTTTTATCTCTACAGTTGAAGGATTATGGGCATTATGATGCACAAACTGTAATCTTAATGTTTGTGTCTAACTATGTCTTATGGAAAAAATACAGATGTGAAAAATACGCTAAGAATGCTGTTCTGGAATGCTTGAGCATGCTTTTTAAATTATGCTGAGGATTTGAGTTTCACATTCAATGTATAAAATGCATTTATGCAGGAGGTGAAGTATCTTGTGGGAAAAATACATTGTCTTCTGACAGAAACACTTCTTCCCTTCTCTCGAGAAGGAGAGTAACGTATTAGGAGTGCTTGCAAAACTTGTTAATTAGACTCTACTACAGGTTCCTCAGAGAAGAGGGTCAAGCTTTGCAGCTGCTCCATGTGTGTACCTACAAGGAGTTTTCATCTCTCCCACAGCCTTGTAGTTGAGCACTTTGTCTTCCTTGGGAGCTATAATAAATCTTTTGTCCATAGGAGCCAAAAATGCTGAGGGAGTGGGAAGGGGAAAGACAGCCTACAGCACACAATTCTTTGGCAACCTGTATGTGAGGAAAGATTTCTTGTTTTCAATTCCCTGTGCACAGGATTTATGTATACTTCATTAACTGGTCCAATTAAACAGTTAACTTTTTTTTAATCAAAGTATATTTAAGTTATAAAACACAAAGTCCTGTTAAATTTTGGATTTTGTGGGATATTGTGTAATGTTTCACATCTTTAAAGTTTCTTTACATTGGTTTTCTTTTTTCATAAAAGTTTGGAGTTTGTTTGGTTCGGTTTGATTTGGGTTTTTTTACTGGTGTGGTATGTAAAGAAAGCCAGGTAAGTAATGGTATTTGTCTTGTCTGTACCCTGGCCTTTATGGTCTTTGCAGCTCTCATCATCCTTGGTGCTGCCAGTGGATAATTTAGGAGGTTACTGGTCTCTTGCTGAGGTTCAGGCTCCTTTCCAGTGCAGGTTATGACAGCTGTTGGGCAATTTAAATGCTTTCTCCAAAGTTTGGGTAGGTGTAGCAGAAACAAAGTGGTATGCTTGTCTCAGAACAATCTGAAACAATTCCTTCTTATTGCTTATTCAGTTAAAATTTTTTAATTTTTTTTTTTTTTTTTTTTTACTATTTTACAAATATTCCATCCCACCTGGGAAAAATCTAAGAAATTTTCACCTGTGTCAGGGAGTGACAAGGTTCTTCCAAATCTATTTTTCCTTTTTTCCTTTTGCTTGCTAAAGAATTAAACAATATGCCACGAGCCCGTTTTTCTCGTGATTAAATGCAAGAATTTTGAATGAAACCCCTACTTCATGTACCTGGAAGCAGTCGGGGATCTGACATGGCTTGGAAATGACTGCTTAATTAGATTTAGAGTAATTTAATCCAATTTAATGATTTTTAAACAACCTACAGAATTACCCCATCCAGATTACCCACTGCTACCTACTGCAGGGGTGTGGCCTGTGGGAAATGTGTTTGTGTGTATATAGTGTATGGGATTTTTTTGTTTGGTTGTTTTTTGTTTTTTGGGTTTTTTTTGAAGTAATGTACATGAGTTTGTCTTAAATGGCTGTCAGATAAATATGGGGTTGAACTAAATAACATGTTTACTTAGCAGTGTTTGCTGTTCCTGAATGGTAGTTTGGGTTGTATTTTGTGAAAGCATTCTTATAGATGTATATATATATATATATCCTACTAACAGTGTCCTGTGTAGTTGGATTTCTGAAACTCATAGTAGAGTGATCATGTAGAACATAGCAACTTGCCATATAATAATGAGATATATTTTTATGAAACAACCGAATCTCCCCTTGGTTACCAAACTGTAACCTACTGTTTCTGAAGAGTGATGTGAAACATAGTGACCCTGCATGACCTATTTGAATGTATGCTCCAGTCCTCATTTCAGTTATTTATTTATCTGACTAGACTTGTAAAACTTTTTCTACTTTTTTTTCTTGGGTGGAGGGAGGAAGTTTATACAGCTGAACATCCTTAACTTTACACCGTTCCTTCAGAAAGAATTTGTGTAGCGGCTAAAACTTGTAGATGAAAGCAGCTAACTATTTCAGTGAGTGTACTGTAAAACTAGAAATGTGGAACATTTTTACCTTGGTGCATTTGCCAATCCAGATGTTGCTCTCTCTTTAAGATTTTCTGCTGTGCTCTAGGAAAAAGCACATTGCCATGCTATTTTAGTGTGCTGTTCCCTGTTATGTTTGCCCTGTATTGGCAACCTGTGGTACCATTGATGCTTTCTGTAGGAAACTTTCCTCTAGACACTCACTTTCCTCTGTGTGAGTTTGCAGCTTGTCTGTTACGTTAGTTTTGTATGTTTGTTCAACTGCTGCTTTTCTTCATGTGAAAGGGAGGAAGGGGGATCATGACTGTGATAGTGCCCTGCCAAGTTACAAGCAGCTATGGCTCTTAAGAATATGCGTACAGTTCCTTGTGGGGAAGAATCCGAAACAATTCTTCCAGCAATAACCTCTGTCTTGCTCAGGCAGTTCTGTCTGCTGTGTTATGTTGAGCTGTCCTGGTATGTGTCCTGCACGGTTGAAGTACAATTTGGAGTTTGGTTAGTGGATAGACTTGTGCATACGATAGTGTTGGTATTTCTGCTACCCAGTGCAGACCCCTGGTGACTGGATGGTGAAGTTTTAATGTATGACTTCGCTTGCTTAGTTATGATGTTGCCACTTTACAAATGGCTGTCCTGATGATAATATTAAAATAGGCAGTGGTCAGGGAAATCTGCTCATCTATGAACATGTTGATGATCTAATTTTGTGGAGATGTAGTTTGTATAACAGGATACACAGCTGAGTTTTTGGTAAATGTTTGTTCTGTTCTTCAGTGGTCAGATCTAGGCTTACTTGTAAGTTTAGAGAAACAGAAAGTTTCCCTTAGGTGACTGTTAATCTTTTTTAGAGCTTGAGGGCTAAATCCTCAAAGGGTGATAGAGGTATGCAAATTCAATTCTGACCTGCCTGCCAGTGAACTGAATGGTATCAAGTTGGAATCTTACTTTCTTTCTTTTTTGTTTAGATATTGAAGAAGAATAAAAAGCTCCTCAAAGGTTCAGGAGGTTGAATGTGATCAGCATGAAGAGCTTAAAAGCAAAGTTCAGGAAGAGTGACGTAAGTATTTCTGCTCAGTTTGACTGCTGGTTTTCATGCTGGAAACCAGTTCCTCACTCCCACCTTGATAAGCTTGTAGGTTAATGAATTACAGAGAAGAAAACCTTTTTGCAAGCACAAAGGCAACAGCTGAGTACAGTATGGAGCAGCCTGTTTCTATTTGTAGAGCCGTTCTCTGTTATGCAAATTAACAGTATTTTACTACCTTGGTCCCCATAGTTGAATCATGTACATGTCTGTGGGGTCTGCAGAACTTTGTGCTGGTGCCCAGATTGGAACTTTGTTCCAGGTTTAGGGTTAAGCCTAGTAAGGACTTTACTACCCAATAATATTTCTGTCTAAGCCTAATACTGTTCTTATCAGTGTGGTGTTTGAGCACTTAGCGTAATGTCTCCCCAGTCTGTGGCAGGGTTTCTTTGTCAGCAAGAATACAGGAACCAGCTGAGCAATTAGGGCAGCTGTGGTTTATCAGTTCTAGTGTGACAGGAGGGGTGGATTTGAGGCTGGAGCAGTGAGGAAGGAAGACATAAATATGGAGGTTCTCAGGAAAATCTTCAGAAAAGCATTTAGAGAGACATTAGGCTGCACAGCATCTTACCTGTAGTAGAAGTATCAGTGGAGACCCAAACTTCTACATGTATAGTAAGCAGTACTTCCCTTGGAGCAGTGGAACTGCTGTAGTGCAGTCCTGTTCTTTTCCTTCTGTTCCTACTACTACGCATTCCAAGTCTTTGTGGTGCTAGTAAGAGGTCTGTGAAATAGATGAGTTTGTGTTTAATTGACTTTCCTGATACCATGTGGAATTTGTAATAAATCTTCCATGATCTGTGAAGAATGTGGTGTTTCATTCTTCATCCTAGATTTTTGTGCCCTTTTGAAAGAAGTGATGAATTGTTTGTCATCGCCAGATTTGTGTGGTGTCCTGGAGCTTAAGATGCTTAGGTTTGAAAATGGAGCGTCTTAAGAAGTTCAGGAATAAGGTTACACAGTGCCCTCAGTGGGTGTTTCGATGTAAAGATGCTCCCATGGCACACATTAGAGTGATGTGTCTTTAGCCAGCCCGTAGTGCACATCAGAAGAAGGTGGAGTTACTCTTGTGGTGTAACCTGCAGATGTGCTGACTACTGCTCAGTTAGCATTTGGTTAGCAGGTTAGCCTTTGGTTAGCATTGGTGTAGCTGCTGAATTGGTGTCCTTGCAGCAGCGCTGGTGGATGCTTTATTCCTTCAGTTTAGCAAGAGGTATTTCTTAAAAGACTGCCTTTATAAACAAGCTAAATATATCAACCAACGTTTCCTTTCTAGAGTATTCCAGAAATATTCTAATTTTGGGTGCAGAGGGGAACACTTTCCACTACTTAAGCAGTATTTCATTTTGCTGGTCACCAGACTGAATCAGCCGGTGGCACAGTGTCTTGTGGCACTTCACAACAAATAAAAAGAGTGTCCCAAGTCTCTGGTGTCCCATCTAACTGAACTTGCCTCTCTGTTTGGAGCTGCTAGAGTTCCGTGGTCAGACGTTGTTGCTCCTGCTGCAACGAGCAGCAGCAATTGCTAATTTGGGTTCACCCACACCATCAAAACTCTTAATAGGCATCTGCTCGAGTGACAAGGGCAGTCTGTTGGCTAACACTTGAGCACACTTGGAGGTTAGGTGTGCCCGTGCGTTAGGATGACTTCGTGCACACTTTTGTGCTGCTTGGCTGGGCTGCTGCTCTAGAGCAAAGGCTAAGTGACATGTGTGATGAAACCAGACCTTGCTGTAGCGAGTCCATAAATCGCACTGATTCACTTATTCCTTACTTATCTAGCCCTGATAACTTGCGCACGCCTCTCCCCAAAATCAAGGGCAGTCTGAATGTAATTGCTGTTTTGGTACTACTGCTGTCTACCGGCTGGAGACAAGGTTGACCGCAAAGGATTTTTCAGATACCTAAAATTTAGATATGCAGCTCTAAGAGCACAACAGTCTAAATCCATGACAGTCTGGTTTCCTCTGTTTCGAAGCCAAGCCTTAAGGGCATAATTCAAGGCAACCAACAGGAGCTGTCCTATATTTTGTGCAAGATAAGCAAGGAAAATTATCCTTCTCTTCATTTCCCAGAAGCTGCTCTTAGCTACAGTTTTGAGGAGGAGAAAAAGGATGTCTTTTTAATGGGAATTAGTTGGTTGTATTTATATCTCAGTTTATAAGATGTGATAACTGCTCTTGGATTGGGGATGAAGGGAGTCAGAAGGGAGGGACTGAGTATTTTTCTCATTCCTTGCTAAAGGAAATCTTTAATGTATTGTAGTTTAGAACTGAAGATGTCTTGGGGTGAGGAAGACTGCCCTTCTCTGTAACCTCATTGTTAGCATAAAAAAATAGTGAGTGGGAAGAGTAGGAAGTCTTCAAGGTGTGTGTGAGAAATAGGAATTACACAAACACTTCTCCAGCAGTAAGGCTGATAGCATAAAACTGTGCTGGAATGAAGACCATGAAGGAAATTTCACGGATGTACTGAAGCTCTCTAGGCTTTCCTGCAGTGGCTGAATTGCTGATATTCAAATGTATTGCTTGGTGTCCCTGCCAGAGGGCATTGCTTTGGTGCTTGAAGGACACCAGGCTTGATGCTTGTGAAAGACATGGCCCTGGTCCCTCTTTTTTCACATCTTCTCTTCTCACTTTGAGGGTATCTGACCCTGCAGCGAGCCAGGTCAAGGACAAGAAGTGAGGGAGAATTACTCTGTGGGGTGAGTGTCAGCTGAGTAACTCCCTGCTCTGTGTTGCTGTAGGGTCAGCCCTGAGAAGAATGGTGGAAGTAGGAGGAACAGCAGGACGTCCCTTTCTGC
Source organism: Oreocharis arfaki (assembly GCA_013398015.1). Lineage (NCBI taxonomy): Eukaryota > Metazoa > Chordata > Aves > Passeriformes > Paramythiidae > Oreocharis > Oreocharis arfaki. Next base: position 2,279,465 of record VZRR01006745.1, on the reverse strand, counting down.
AGCTGTTGCTTGCTTTAGCTGCATTGTCAGATCACACCCTGAGAATATTGGCCCAAAAAGCACAAAGGTGGGCATGCCAGCAAAGGATTTGCAGGAACACACAAGTAAATAAGGCTGCTAATTTAAATGTTTAAATATTTATCAGAATTTATATAGTCCACAGCTGAGAGATGAGGGAGTCTGACTCTTAGATGGGAGACTCCTCACTTCATGCTTTTGCTGTACTGCTGTATGTCACCTGATTTACTGTGTGTGAAGCCAGCCCCATTAACTGGAGAATCCTTTGTCCTTGACACACTTAATCGCTGTGAGATCCTTCCTGGGGGTGACTGTTGCCATGAGAACTCGTGTATTTGGAGAGAAGGAATGAGATTTATCGCTCTGTCACAAGTGACTATTGTCACAGCGTGATGTGTAGTCACAGGAGGATGCTTGTAGACTGGGAATCTGTGGACAGGGTGCCTGGGTGGGAGCAAATGCCAAGACTGGAAGCTAAGCAGTGGATGTGCACACTTAAAGAATGTGTAGACAACAGAAACCACAATCATGTCTTGACAAAGCAGCAAGTCTCTTCTGTCTGAGGAGCTGTATTTTCTCCACTCTCCTCAGCTCTTGCTTCTCATTATCAAACTCAAACCCTACCATTAAACACATAAAAGCTGACCGCCTAAAAGGATGACTGTTTTAATTGCTGCTAGAGGCTATCACATGTAACACTTGGAAGAACTTGCTATAGTAGTACCGGGAGCTATAACTTAAGAGCTGAATTTTTTTATAGACAGTCCACAGTTTATTCACACAATGGAGAATGAATGTCTCGACCCAGTAAGATGGAAGTTCTTCATTGCTTTTACTTAGAAAAGCAGATTTTGAAAAATTACAATTAAAAATATAGCTACTGATGTCTTATTAGGCCTCTAATATTTGAGATTGGAGTGTTTTCGGTAGTAACTAGTCAGTTTGTGGCCTGACTTCAAAAGCATCTAGAATTTTAAACAGTGGCAAAGTGGATTTTCAAATGTGTGAAGATTAAGCCTGTATAAACATGTTCTGCCTGTTTCTTACATATGACAAGATGCTCGTCAACAATTTTAGGCACCTACACACATTTAAGTATCTAGCTCTTTGATACTAGGATGATGTAAGTGTGTAAGTGGTTTGTTCAGGTCGATTGGCTTTTAACCATGTTCTTGGTTACCCCAGAAAAGGCATATTGTGTGAAGGCTCTGATGGTTTGGATTGTTTTCGCTGTCTTAGGTCTATAGGTAAAAACTGAAAAGTTTTAGGACCCTTTTCTCTGAGTATTGAAGATCAGCTGAAAAACACATACTGCAATTTGACAGTTTTCTTCTAATTGCTATCTTGTCGAATGGACAAGAAGGTTAGAATTGGGATTTGTTTCCAAATATCTTCAATTGAAAATTGACTGTGCAGTTCAGCAGAAAAGGTACCTGTTGTCAGAATCAGAGCCTCGGCAGGCTGGGATTCCCCAATGCTAATTACCAGCTCTAACTTCTGGTATTTCTGGAAATGCCCGTTTGGTGTACTGTTATGCGGGGGTCGAGAAGTTTGCCGTTCTAATGAAAATTTCTCCTTTCTGGCCTTGGCTGTAATCGTTGTTCCATAAATCTCAAAATGATGAGGCAGTTAGGTATGTTGTAGTGTAAAATCTCTGTCTTAATCCAGACACTGTGTTAATTGAGGCTTGGCATTTCTTTTTAATGGCAAATGTTTGAAGTAGTGGGTTTCCATTTAGCAGTTTTTAAAGTATAAAAAGCTAAGCTGCTTGTGGGTCTGGAATGGAAAGATTGCTGGGATACATTCAATTGAAATCTGTGTTCTTGTGTGCTCTGGGCTGAATGTGTGGGAGAACAAAACTTGGGTGGGGCAACTTGAAAAGTAATAAAGCAGGATCTCCTGCAGACAGCCCTTAAATTGCTCTGTCCACGGAAAGCTACAATTAACCTAAGAAAGAGCAGGGGATTGAAATTTGCAGTATCTGCTTTGTACATAGATACTTTCAGGGTAATTGTGACAAAGAAAACCCCACATACAAAGTTTGCTCTGGCAAAAAAGTGAAATGGCAGTGTTGTTTGACAAATGTACACAATTATTTAGAAAGTGAACTGCTGAAGTTTGCTTTTATTTCAGTGTCCTGCTTTTATTGTGTGTTGGATTGAATCAGCCTGAAACACATCATCACTACTGTAGCTTTTGCTCAGTTTACTGTGTTCTTCAGCAGTAATCTTTGATTCCACTATACAGTGTGTGATGGAAGCCTTGATCTCTGGAGTGTACAGACTACCCTCAACCACCTCTTCTTGGGAATGGAAAATTAAACCTTCTCTCCCTCTTGAAACAGGTGCTGTGGCTCCCGATTCTCCCTCCCTCTCTTAGGAGTCAAGGGTTTTACCTTCCACCCCGTGTTCTGCTATTTGGCTTCATGCCTCCAGTTCTGGACAGCCTAAGACTCTGCTGTATTCAGCTTGCTCTGCTTTGTTTAGGAAAGAAATTAAACATGTTCTGAGTATATTAGAGTAAGACCTGCTGCCTCTTCCAGTCAGTCCAGTGTGAACCTCTTGCCATCAGGTAATGCATTTTCTTTGCTATTGACAGTAGGAAAGTCCTCAGAGTACTTAAAAGATTCTTATTCAGGTGAACTGTAATTCTGGTGTACAGGAGCCCCCTGTGAGGGGGCCATAAGTTATGTAGCATCTCTTTCAATGGTGAAAAGAAAATGTAACGGAGAAGACAAGTGAAAACTGACAAATAAGGGCATGGGAAAACAGAAGGGAAGCAAGAAGGTCTGAAATGGAGGAGAAAGATGGGACAGTTGAAGGGTCAGAGTTGCTATTTTGGTAACAGTTCTGTGAGAAGAAGCAACTGGGCTCCTGTGGGTTGCCTGTTGATCATCTGTCTCTGGATGGGAAAGTACGAAAAGTGTTTAAGACTAAATAACTTGCAGATATTCTGTAAATAACCTGCAGCATCTCCAAACGTTTGAGACAGAAAGGAAGGGGAATTAGTTAAATAAGATCTGTGCTGTGGTGTTTGGAATTACAGTAGACAAACCTGGGTTGGAGTTAGTTTGGATAAACACATGGTTATTTCCTTAAACAGGATTATGAAATGAGAGGGAGTAGGATGAAGAAAGGCAAATTGGCATATACAAACTGGAAAAAACTAGTATTTTTAAATATATTGGTAACAAGAAAGGAATCTTTTTGTGTAGAAACATTTCTTTTGTGTCCGTTTAAAGGGAGCACAAAAGTTCAAAGGCCTGAGTTTGGAAGGGTTGGAGAAAAGCAATTGTAATTTTTTCATTTATTTGTTTATCTTTAGTAAGACTTAAATGTAAAGTAAAATAAATTTTAAAATTATAAACAAGTGGTCTGTGTGTCCTTACTGTGGTACACTATATCCCCTCTTCCTTTTTGGCACCACTCATGCGTGATCTGATTTGTCCAGCTGTCGAAGTTGTCTGTTAAGACTCATGTTAAGGACAGGATTTTAAGGAATGACCCTTAAGTCTCTGTGTTTGAAGGCTTTTGTCTTGTTTTTTGTTGTTAGTAAAGACAATTTGCTGTGAATATCTGCTGTAATATTAACTAGTGAATACAATACCTGTACAAATCTCCACATTTAGTGGAGATTTGACCCTTTTTATTCTCTGTTCTTATATTTTGGTAGACTGTGAATTGGTACATGCAGACAACAAATGCTAAGGAGTTAGTCAGGCTGAAAGAGGTTATTTACCTTACTACAGCAATGTGTTCTAGTGCTGTTCTTCAAGAAGCTGTTCTGATTGCATGTAGTCGAGGCAAATCCCCAGCATTAGGGACATGTCAAGCCCTTTTTTGCTTCCTTGCACATTGTCACACTTGAGGTGTACTAAATATATGTTTCATATATGTTCTGAATAGCTGAGGAGCTAAAGCATAGAGTAGAATCATGGTGTCAGTGGCCATTCTTCCCAGGAAATGGGAAGTGTGGACTTGCGTATTTGTTCTGACAACTCTATTTATTGAGCTATTTTTCCTACTTCCTAAATGATCTAGACAAAGCTGCAGCCTTAAGCTTTTAAAAATACTGTTAACATTGTGCTAGCAAAAGCCATCACAGCTGAATGTCTTGTAACTACAGCTTCAAGATGTCTTAATTTCTTAGACTCACAGTTTATATCCACATTTATTGTTACCATAGGTACTGTGTCTTCCTGTATTTAGGTTGTTATGTGGACTCCATATTTACCTTCAAGTATTTTGAGGCAGAAGACTCTTTAAGTGGTATTCTTATTCCACATGACACTACTGCTACTTTATACTATTTGGATTTTGAGAGGTGGCATACTATAATTAGCAAAACATAATCTGAAAACAGCTAAATTTACTCCTGTACAGCTGTCTGAGGACTCTCATTCCTCAGATATGCTGCATGTGTACATCTCAGATGAAATACACAGCTAACTGTCCAGAACACTTGCATTGACTTGATTGCAATGATAGAAGCAAAGGTATTTTAATAACTTTGCAAATGATGTGGTTACCAATGCATGTGTATGTGCCTGACTTACCTGTGTGGCTCAGTTCATGGGTGCTTGCCTCTTTTCTTTCATCTTTGCTTCTTTGCTGTGTGTGGTGGAAACTTGTTAGGAATCTCGCAAACTTGGGTAACCTGTCTGCTTATCCAGAGCCTGACACAGGCCCCTTTGAAGTTGGAAGAAAGACTTCAGTCTGCTCGGCTGAGCATTGAATCAAGAACGAAAACCAAAATGCTGGCTCCATGGATGCATATGGTGGGCTCCAGTGAGGGACAGATTTCCCCTCAATGCAGCATAGAAATACACTTGGATATTGAAGAAGCTCAGATTGGCAGGTTATCCAACAGTGGGTTCTTTTTGGGGTCTAGAGGAGGTTGAGTTGTCAGTCTGTTCCTCCAGCTTTTTTTTTCCTTTGGGGTTGCTTATGATATGATGTGATACTGTTTGACAATGTAGGAGCAATGGCAACCCATGACATCTAGTTTCAATCTACTCTCTTTTAGTTTCAAACTATAACCCTTTGTCTTATTGCCACAGGTCTGGAGAAAAAGTCCCTTTCCGTTATTGTTTACTAGCCCCCTTAAAGTATGAAAAGGCCACAATAAACTGTTCTGGAGCCTTCTCCAGGCTGAGCAATCCCAACTCTCTCAGCTTCTTCTCAAAGGAGAGGTGCTCCAGCCCTTTGATCTCTAGTGGGTCCCTGTCCTTCCTGTGCTGGGACCCCAGAGCTGGATGCTCCAGGTGGGTCTCAGCAGACCGGAGCAGAGGGGCAGAATCCCCTCCCTCCCCTGCTGCCCACGGGGCTCTGGCTGCAGCCCAGGACACGTTTGGCTCTCTGGGCTGTGAGTGCCATGGCCGGGGCATGTCCAGCCTCTCACCCACCAGCACCTCCAAGTCCTTCTGGCCAGGGCTGCTCTCGGTCTGTTCATGCCCAGCCTGTGCTGGTACTGGGGGTTGTCCCAGCCTAGGTGCAGGACCAGAACTTGGCCTTCTGAACCTCATGAGGTTCCCACAGACCCACTCCTTGAGCTTGTCCAGGTCCCTCTGGATGGCATCAGGTCGAACACACCTCTCAGCTTGGTGTCACCTGCAAGTTTGCTGAGAGTGCACTGGATCGCACTGACTGTGTCTCAGATGAAGAGGTTGAGCAGTCCTGGTCCCAGTACAGGCCTCTGAGGGACACCACTCATCACTGGTCTCTGTCTGGGCATCAGGACATTTATGACTACCTCCTGGATGCGGCCATCCAGCCAATTCGTTATCTACCAAACAGTCTGTCAAAACCATGCATCTCCATTTTAGAGAGCAGGATGTGGGGAGAGGCCGTGTGTTAATCACATTATTTCTATGTGCTTATCAGGGTAAGGTGCAGGAAACTTTTCTTTAATTCCTTCAGCTGTGGCTAAGGGAACTGAGCAGCATACCACGTGCCTATGCCTTACGCTGTTGAGAAGGACTGCAAGTTCAAGCTGTCTTGGAGTGTACTACTGGCACAGTGAAAGCATACTTAAGGATGGGATGTTTGCGGATTTCTTTTTGACCACCCAGTTGTATTCCTGTCCCACTTGGTACAAACACACTGTTGCTGTCTGTTTTCCTGGATTTGTCTCACAACTGTCTCCCATCCTGCATCAAAGTGTGATAAATGCAGCAGGCAGCAGGTGTGCATCCCTGCAGCCCTGGTGTGGCAGATAGGGCCGAGCATGTGAAATGCTGCACAGCAAGAAGCTGCCCTAGGCTTGATGTAGGGCAGCAGTTTTTTTCCAGTAGTGAATACCACTTCTTAATGCATCTGTTGTTTGCTTGTAAACTTGGAGTTGCTCAGTGTGTTTTGGTTTTGTGATTCGCAGTGTTGGTTCCTTGTGTGCAAGCCAGGTCTCGTTTCAGCTGGATTGCTGTGCTGGTTATTTAGCATGTTGTGCACTCAAGAGGAAGGTTGTGTTTCCATGTGTTTGTGAGGAACATTAGCTCAGATTAATGTCACAGCAAAAAATTCTTGAAAGTTTCCGGCGGTGATGCACTGCAGCTCTCTCCATTTACTCAGATGACGGTAAGATGCATGAGGTCAGATGTAGGCTGTTGGATTTCTAGGTTTGTGAGTAATTTCCTTAGAGGGTATTTTAAGGGAAAAAATGTAATTTCCATTAATTTATATTGCTTTCTAAGCTGTGATATAGTGAATGGGATGGGACAAACGTGAGCAGTGTGGGGAAAACAGCTACAGGTGAGTTTCTTCTGTTGGAAGGTGACCATTGGTTCCTGTTAAATTGTCTATGATTTTGGGATAATGTTTGGTATTTTTTCTCTTATTTTAAAATGTGGATGCTTGCTCAGTCATTACACATGAGGTGGTATACACCAAAGTTTCTTAATATTTTTGTTCTTTTAATTTAAGCTAGCGGGGGTAGAATGGGACCCTCCTTTGGCCATAGAAGCTTGTGTCCAGACTCTTCTCATTTGCTGTATCTTTGCTTAGTTTTGGGCAAATGAGCAGCTGTGGCTGCTGTTTCACTCTGTAAAATACACAGTATCTACTTCATTTAGCCTTGCAGCATTGGAAGGAAGGCACCCAGTCCAATCTGAGAATTTCTGATGTAAAATGGAAGAACGTGAAGTAAGTGTTCTTCAGAGACCAGTAAGGCGAGTTTAGTAAATTAACTTGTAGCTGAAATGTATTTGTCATTTTTAGTGTTTTTTCTTCTGCTAGCATAAGAATGTAATTATTTTGCCATGGAACTCCATACAAGGAAGTTTCCATGCCTGGAATTTAGATTTATAATTGGCTTCCTCCCACTTCCAAGCCCAAAGTATCATGATACTTTTAGGTGAAGATCAAGTCACTTTATGATTTACTCTTGAAATGCTAAGTTGTCTGTTTGCTGCAGTGGTGGCTGTGGTTGTGTCTGCCTATAAGCTAACAAGAAAAAAGTCTGCTATGTGGAAATTGTACATAAATACTACTTAATGACAAATTTCTTCCTGCTCTTTGGCAGTAGCAGTTCTTCCACTCATTTTCCTCTCCTGTCTCCTGGATAACTCCCATAGGTTTAACAACTGTGGCTGAGGCAGAATTTTAATTTTCTTAAATTTATGTTTCTGTTTTAAACACTAATAGTTTTTCTGATGTTTGGGTCCCCTCTTCCCACCCTCCACTGGTCTGTAAATTACCTCAGCAGTGCTCAGTATCTTCAGTTTTATGAACGTAGGATTGTTTTGGCTCTTGTACACACAGCAAACACAATTAGAAAATTACATTCTTTGGCATAAGAAAAACAATCTCGTACGTGGTACATGCACTGAAGGTGGCTGTAAACAAACTTAGTACAATCTGATTTGGGGGGAGGGGGTGGAATGGATACTGTGAATCTTGCCATTGGAATTCATTTAAGCTGCTAGTTGAACAGCATGAGAACTCCCAATGCAGTGCAGTAGAGGAAGGAAAGGTCAGGAGATTGGAAAAAAAGGCTCAACCCCTCATCTTTCAATGCAATTCTTTGCAGTCCTGTGCAGGGGCTAATTATCCCACTTTCACACCTTAAAAATAAGGGAGAGGTGTGGAAAAATATTTAAATGGGGTAATTGTTGTGGATAGGACAGTAATTCTGCAGTGCTCAAATACTGTGGAAACGTGAGGGCTGTGTAAATTCTCTTTAAGGAGAGACAAGCAACTTCTACCATGCCCACACTGACAACTTTGTGAGCTTGGGTGCCGCCAGACTGTTCTGACTTTGGTATGTCAGCTGGCTGTGGTTGTAAACCTCTGTCTCTTGATTCTCCCCGTTTAAAATCAGTGAGTAGCTAGTGTTGCACACTGCCGGAGATCTGAGGTGCTTTGCAGGGCACTTGAGTTTGTCCCAAATGTGTGTAATAGGACTCCATGAGGGTTGCATCAGTAGGATTCAGAGGGGTGGCTTTAAATACCGAAGCTGTAAATGGCCCCCATGATAGACTCCTTTGAAATGATCTTTTCTGAGAAGATGAAACCTGATTTTATCATGACAAGGTGCTAAGAACTTTGTAGGACCATCTCTTTTACATTTTAGTAGTTATTTGTAGGGTAACTCACAGTTTTTGTCAATGCATGGTCGTGATCTGACCTAGAACATGTCTCTTCCTCCTGTTTTCAGTGTGTGTGTGGGATTTTGGATGAATTGTCAGTTTTCACACACAGCTGAAATGCATCTTCTTTTCAAGTTTGTTTGAGTAATCCATAGTGATTAGGCAAAACAAGTAGGGAAGAATGTGATCCTGCTATATGCCATGATTGTAATGACCCCCTCTTTGAAATAAATCAGTTGTTTGTCAGAAGACTCATGTCTGCATAAGCACACGACATTGCTGCAGACAGGAAGTGCCCTAGTCTGTTGACCTCGTCTCCCAGGGAAAATCAAAAGTTCTCATTAAATTAAAATAAAAAATAACAAAACCAAGAAAAACTCCCCCAACTTGTCTTAGTGGAAGATGAAGGCAATAATATGTATAACCTCTTTCTTTTCTGTTGTTTATGGATGTGCAATCTGATATTTAAATTGCTTTTAAAACCTTTTTAATGCAGCTGGAAGGAGTGAGGTCAGATATATTTTCTTAGGGTTATATTGCACTCCACAAGGGTGAGCAGAAAATGGTTTAAAGGAGTGCCAAGAAGCCTCTATTCCCTAACCAATTCCCTTGTCTTCTCTTAACCAGCTTTATTTCACATTGCATGCTTCAGCTGCTGTGAGCATTTCTGGGTTGAGTATAGGGGCAGGTTTCACTGTGTTCTTGAGTTCCATCATCCAAGTTCCTTTGCCTGTAATTTAAAGGAGAAAACTGTCTGGATTTTAAATAAGACTATATACAGACCAAGTGTGGTGAGACAGAGCTCTTGCTATATGCATTTCTGATCTGTTAGAAGTGGTAGGTGTGCTATCCTATTAACACTATTAATGTGAGAAGAATATTTATCACAATTTGCAATTATTACCACTGTTCTCAGGAATTTGGATGTGAATTTATGCAGTACTATCCCCATTTATTGACTTTATTTCTTGAATTTTAATTTTTCTGTTTCTGGATACGTTTTCTTCAAAGCAGCCTTTTTTTTTGTCTTCAAGTGTAGGTATAGAAAATTGAAAAAAAACTTGCTTATTGCCAAATCCAAGGTCTTACAGACTATCAACCCCCCATCTGCCAAGAAACCCGAAACAAAACAATAAAACCCCACCAAAACCCCAAACCCAGATTCGAATGTATCTGTATCATACGCTAACTGAAATGTTAAAGACTGTTTATATCTCTTTGCTGGTTTTGCTTGTCACCTAGAATATCCCGTTAAGTAACACAAAGGAGCATCTTGTAGAAAAGAAATTTTGGAAGTAGGTATTTCGAAGAGCTGCAGGGGAAGCAGCTTGTTTTCTGGAGATGCAGTGATCTGTACACAGCATGAACTTGGGCTTCCCTCTATTCATAGGTGAGTCCCTTCCTCTGTGGGGAAGGTTACTTGCTCTAGAGCAAGTCAGTGCTTTCTGAAGCTTTGGACAGCTGTCCTGGAGGCTCTCCTAACACCTGGTTTCTGATCTAAAAGCTCATAGACCTTTTCATAGCTGACCTGGCTGATTCTAGAGGTGCATTTGGTGGTTGGTTAATAGGGCAAATCTTGCAAATGTTCACGATGTTGGTTCATTGTGGAGTGCTGCCACAATGAACATGCAAGGCTAGACCAGAAATGTACTAAATTCCTTCCCAGAGCGTGTGTGGGTCTTTTATAGTCGTGTCTCTTCACGAGTCATTTCAAACACATACATGTTAAGTGTGAGTTCCAAAACTAACCTACTGCTTATCTTAAAATGTCCTTAAATAGTCACATCAGGCGTTATCCTGGGCTCTTTCAAACTTGGATATCAACCCAGGATGTCTATAAAGTATGACAAAACGAGATAAGCTGACCAGTAGTGTTGGTACACGACCAGGAGTTTAAACTTACTAATCTCCAGCTCCTGTCCTGTTAGGAATATGCAGTTGTAGCTTCTGGACAGTGATTTGGCTTTCTGGGGTTCAGCAGCTTTGCTGACCACCAGGCTCAGGTGATCTCATGTAACAGTGTTTACAGAAGTCAGAAATATTTGCACAACAGTAATTATTAAAGAGGACTGGGAGTTGTGGTTATGAAATCCATCACCCATAACAATAATTAACACTGAATGGTTGTGTAGAAGGCACGTAGTATGCTGAGAATCTACAACCTGGACTGAGTGCCTGCTACATGAGCTCAAAACTGTGGTTGCTGAACGCTGTAATTTATTAAACATGGGGACAGTACCTTACAATGAAATTAGAGGGTCTTCTGTAGTCTTTCTGACACTTGTAATTCTGGACTTAATTGGTTTTTCCATGCAATTAATCCTTATCACATGTGTGATTTGTTGCAGCTTGGGGTTGTAAGGGAAGACTCAAAATTATAGAACATTTGGTGTCACACCCGTCCCCCACCCTGCATTTCTGGTCAGTTTTCTGTTTGTTCCTGGGCTCTTTTGGCAGGAGAAGGCACCAATAGAGGAGACAGCCTACCATTTTTCTTTCTCCTTCAGGAGTACTCTGGCCAAGTCAGCAAGACCTTTGCTGGATCTTTAACACTACTAGTGTCCTGCAGGGGTGGGGAGGTCACTTCAGTCTCCCTTTGAGGGAAAAGGGTTAAGACATTTGAGATTGCCTACCACTGCTGAGCCCTGGAGAAAAGTTCTTAGCTGGAAGCAAAACAAACAAAAAAACTAGAGGAAAAGAGAATATGTCTAATGACATGGAGTCTGAGTTTTATTTGAAATAGAAAAATAGGAGCTTGCACTGACATGAATCATCATCATCATCCATGTTCTGTTCCTTGTTTTCTCTTCAGCTGATAGTGGGTGGGGTTCAAAAGTATTTCAAGCTAAACTAACTTCAGAAGACACCAGCTTGGGAGTGGGTTACTATCGGCCTGGGCCTCTATTGTCCTCCTGCAGCTTTGAGGATCTTTCTGGCGTTTCTTCATGTGGGTTTTTCACACTGCCCTTGAGGCATCGCACTTACCAGGAGATCTTAGTTGTTGTTACTGCTATAATGAAAAGCATCGTTGCTAAGCCGTGCCTTCTTCCTTCTTTCCATATCCCTTTGCTGTTTCCCTGCAAGCTTGTTGTGTGTCTGTCTGTACCACAGAGAGCTCATACTGGGCCAGGATCTTGCTATGCTTAGTGCTGTTATTTTTATCTTGCCTTCTTGCCTTTCCAGTTTGAGGGGTGGTTCTTTCATGAGGTTTCATTCTAAAATGAAAGCCACATTTCCTGCTTATAGAAATACCAAATGCGGATGATCATACCTTAAAAGAGACACCGTGCTTGTTTGTGGAGCAGAGGGTAAAAAGTAATTTGTGCTATGCAGGCATGCCGAACATTAATAAATTCCAATCACCCAAGTCGATGAAAGGCACACATTATCTGTTTCTGGCAAGAATTATATTGCATCTAATTAGGCCCAACTTTAGAACATAGCATTTCATGAGGAAAGTTAATTACAATGTTCTTAGTCTTTGTTACAAGAAAGCAGTGGTGGGGAAAATCAGCAGTTGACGTTAATTTGTGTTCTCTTACTTAATGCTTAACTGTCTCAGTCTTTTAGCCTGTAAGCTTGTCTGGGCCACCATGCACAGCATTTTCTGGGGAGAATGTGATTTCACCTGATGAGAGTGACAGAGAGAGAATCTTACTTCCAGGAGTGGAAAGCAGCCTAATGTTCATGCCGTTCTCCCTCCTCAATTACTCAATACAGAGTGTGCTTTTAAGGGAGTAAATCAACTAATTTTTCTTGTATGCAAGGTGAGGGCTGGAGTTGCTGCCGTTGGTGTTAAAAAGTTCTGTTTGTGATCTCTCTTACCTTCCTTCTCGATCCCCCAATTTAAACCTCCTTTCTGAACAAAAGAAGCCTCCCTGATTTATGTTGCAGATATGACCACATACCCTGCAGAAGCTGTAAGAAAGTAAAGCGACCCATTTAGGATACATCTTAAGAGCATTTGCAGTGTTTCTTGGGATTGGGCAGAATCAGTCTTAGATTCCTTAGATTTCACAATGTCCTTTGTGAGAAGCAGAGCTAGAGAAGTGTGGCCTCCCTGCCTGGTTGTTTTGTACTCCTCCACTTTATCACAGTACCTGTGGTATTCCCACTCTGGCCTTCACTGTCTGCCTTTTCTGCTCTTTCTCTGGCATCTGTGCAGAGGCAACTTTCTGCCATCACTCTCTCCAGTGTGCCCCATGTGCCTGCCAGGCGTCACACAGTGTCTGCTGGGGCCGTTCCAAGTTGCTAAAGCAGGTACTGCAGGTAGCTGTTTGGCATTTGGCAGATCAAACACAACAGCTAAGCCCATGCTTCAGCCTTTGGTGGAAGCACAGTATTATTCTTGTCAATATAATCAGTTTTTCATGAAACTTGCATGAGCTTATTTGTCTTGGAGACTGCTTTCTAGCTTTTGGTAATCTTGGAGTAGGTATACTGGTATAGAATGATTGCATGAATCTCTCGGGGGGTAGGAGGTGAAGGAAATGGTGCCAAATTAAATTTTATTTCAAGAGAAGCAATTCTGAAACAAGAACAGGACCCTCCAACCTCTATTGCTGAGTTTGCAAAAACCAGCTTTATCAAGGACTGAAGGTTTTCCTTGGTCACAAAGTAGTGCTAACAGAAAGCCACCAGCTCGGACCCATTTCTAAAGCTGACAATTTTTATTTAAGAATAGGGATGTGATTTCTTTCTGTACTAAATAAACTTGTTAGGAGATCTGATTCAACTCTGTAAAATAGTTGGAATTATGAAAGTAGTGTTCCATTGAACTTGTTTGATAAAGCTACTTAACATGGCTTATCTGGAGACTGTCTTGATTTCATCAAGCATCTGGCTATACTTGCAATTTGAGAATAATTAAGGGTAGATTTTTTTCTCTAGTGCTTTGTGCAATGGCACTTTCAACCCTGACGGAAATGTTAGGATAAATTGAACTCTGACACACATCTGCCTGCATTGTTTCTAATGAAATAAATCGACCTCTGCCTTTTGCGACATTACAATTTTTTTTCCTACCTGATATCATGTATGTTATGTTGATAGGATCATGTATGTTATGCTGCTGGGTGTAACCTTTTGTCAAAGAACAGTCATATTCTGTCACTGTCATTGTTTTGAGAACTTCAATGGTACAACTTGAGTCCTGTTTCTAGCTGCTTTTGCACTGTTGTTTCAGACAAGAAATGAAAGAGAATAAGGTGGTTTGTCATTATCATAATTGTGCTTTGTTGTGTGATATAAATTTCCAGCTGCACTCAGAGGTGATTGGCTCTTGCGTGTCTGAGGATGCATGTGCAGGAATTCTGTCTGCCTGGTGCCCGCTTTGTCCAGGTTGCTGCCTCCTCCATCCTGTCAGGGCAGCAGAGGTTTTAGGAGAGGAAGCTATGGAGATGCCTTGTCTCAGGAGACTTTGCCTAAAACGTGGCAGTCCTTAGATCATTTTCATGCAAAACCTGCATGTTCTGTACAGGAGATACATACAGCATTCTCCCTGGTTTTCTCAGGAGCTCTTCCCATGAGCCTGTTACCTGGACAAGGTGCTGTTGTAACCCAGTGAACAGTCAAGATGTATTACTGTGTTAGCATATCTATCTGACAGATTCTTGCATCTCAGACAAAACTAGTGAGAGGTGGAAATACTCTGCAATACAGGTTCTGTGGTATAGCTTGGGAGATGCTCCTTCTTTGAGAAAGAACTCTTCATGGTCTTATTTGACTTTGCTTGGCTTCCCCTCTGTCTTCTGAGACCAGCAAGCAAGATGATCCACTGTAGGGAGCATCCACTCTGATATTGCACAGACGTAATGACTTTCATAATCTTTCTCTCTTAAGCACACACATGAATCTAAGTGCAAAAAAGGATTGTTGGGGGGGTAGATTAACCAAAAGAGTTGTGAGATTAGGTTATTGAGACAATGAGATTTTGCCCTCTTCTGTGGGGAGTTGTCAGGACTTGTAGCAAAATGCATCAAACCACAGTCTGCATTGCTTTGAGGAATATAATATACAGCTGTGATACCATCTCATTTGAGCTGTACTGTTTCTGCTTGTGGTGTTTCAATGGTGCAGTTGTTTGTGAGCCTGGGATACTCTCTGGAAGGATACAGAGCCAGTGATTGCCCATTGAGTCATCTGTGGCAGAGAAAAGACTGCAGCAGAAAAGTATGTTCGAAAAGCAAACCTTGGAAACTTGCATTCAGTGGTAAAAATGAGACTTTACAATGCTGCCCTTTGTAAAACACAAGCAGTCAGTGGCCTCTTCATTAGTATACTTAAATGCCTGATGCAGGACACGGCAAAGACCTTACTGCACAGATTTCTTTTTCCTTCATTGCTTGTAAGCTGGGTTGGGTTTGCAAGAAAAAGCTCTGGTTCCCATTGTCATCTGAAATATGAACTCTGCTTTACATTCCTGACCTGTAACAGAGCTATTTCAAAAACATGCTTTTTCTTCTCCAAAACAGCATGTGTTGAATTATAATGGCCCATCCTGCAATGCAGACATTTTAATTTTCAACAGGCATGAACGTCTGCAAGGAGGTGAAAGTTCGGGGTGAGGGGGGAAGGCTAACTCAGAAAATATGAACAGAAATATGTTCCATTCCCAACCCTCTGTTCTTTAGAGCATTCTTACCAAAAGAAATTAAAACCAGAAAGAATTTTAAAACGATTTTTATCTAGAGAAGAACTTGGTGCCTGTTTGAGGTTTGGAATGTAAGTCATGAGTAAAAAGCCATCTTACTTTTGTGTACAACTTCACAGTATTTAGATGGTGGAGGGAAAATACGCCTTTCAAGTCTAAAAATAGATGTGTAATTATGCATAATATGCAAAGATAACTGGCTGTCTTGCTTAACCATGATATTTTGGTGCTTTCTGCAACCAGTGTTTTCCTTTGCAAACACTCGACATTCTTCACACCTTGTAAAGCACGTTGTCTGCAAGTTGTGTGCATGCTGTTGAGCTCGTTAGTTTCGGCTCCTGATGTATCTGCTGCTCACTGCTCGCCTGGCTCTGCTCCGAGGAGAAGATGAGCAGTTTGCCTAGTGGGAGAGAAGTCCTTGCTGGTGTGGTGTGGTTGAAGATTGTTGTAGCTCAGGGACTGAGCAGCATGAGAGGTAGCTGCAGTGGTAAGCAAGGTATCAATTTTGCTGTACTTCTGATGAAACACAAGGGTTGAGGGTTTGAGAGATAAGTCAGGATCAAGTAGCTAAAGAGCTTAGACTGTGGCGGTGGATTGACTTTCGTAGAGTTCTGTAAATGTCTGCTTGACTTCCTGAGAGAAGACAAATGTCAAGTCAGTTTTTTGCAAAAGCAAATCCTCTGCGTGAATGCTGTGTGTCAGCGGGGCGGCGGAGATGGCACGGATCGCTCGTTCCTCCTTAGGCAGCCTTGTGGAGCAGGAGAGTGTTACAAATGCTAATATCATAGGGAACATATCTCTGCTGAAAGGATCTAGAAGCCTTGTTTGACAACACTGTGTACAGAATTAAAGCGAGGCAGTGGAGCTGTCTCTTTTCCTAGAGCCTGATATTATGCAGGAGTTCACTTCTGACAATTTGGTGATAAACATTCTTGTTTTTAAAAAAGAAAAAAAGTGCAAGTATCGCATGTGTTTTGGTTTGTGAGTAGGTGAACTGCACAGATGCAGTAAGAAAAGGCAGAGACCTAAATATGGATACATGCATCTGTTCAGAAGAAATGCTAGAATAGGAGGAAATTGTAAAATCAATGCAGTGAATTCTAAACATATGGTGTTTTCCTTGTTGTGGCCAGCCTGTAGCTTTTGTTGACCATGTTACTCTGGCTTATTGATTATCCCCGAGATGTACGTGTGCCTTAATAATGGGTGAAAATTGGGTTCAAATTCCCTGTGGCAGTTTTAAAATGCATATTGGATGTGTGTGCTTTTTTCTTTTTAACTTAGTGGTTATAAACTTTCCCTTTCCTGTGTCTATGTTCATAGATTGACTGTGAAGTGAATAGTTTGCAAAGAGTTAATCTTTTTAGTTTGATGAAGACCAGCTGACCCAGCTATGTGGAACACAGGTAAATACAGAACATACAGTTGAGTCTGGCTGACTGTGGAAAAGGTTCCCAGGATAACGCTCTCCATCCTCCCAACTAAACAGTTAAAGAAACTGGAATGCTTGACCATGCAAATCAGATACAATTGTACAATTTCAATGGATTCTTTGCCCTTTTTTTTTCAGCTGTTGGTGCAAGAAATGCCCTTTTGTGCTGTCTTCAGAAACAGAACAAAAGTATTCTTGAATACTGTGCATCATCGTAGATGTGTTGAACTCCTGTTTCATAGATCCTTCCAGTTCTCCTGTGATTGTGTTTATTGCAGGGCTCCACAGTTTATTTCCCAGATACAAGTGATTTTAGGCTCAGTTTAGAAGAGGCAATTTCAAGACGAGTCTGCTGTTCTGTTATTTTAAAAGTAAACATGAGTATTTGTTCCATCACGTGTCCTAAAACACCAGTTCTCCATCCAAGAGATTGTATTAAACCAATGACGTAACTGGTACATTTTCTACATTTTGTGAGGAGAAAGCCTACTTAAATGAATAATTTTGGTATGATACTTACTTGTCGTCTGTAAAATCCCTAACGAAAGCAAACAAAGAAAACCCTGTGTGTACAGAAGCCTTCTATCACACCATGGCGTTAATACTCATCTATATAGTAGGATCTGGACACAATTATTTTCTCCTTTACTTCATGTTGAAATTCTAGCAATGCTGGGAGAGTAGTTGGATGTCGTGAGTCCGTTGAAGAATGAACTAGTTTGGTGGTTCTTTTCTTTGGTGTACTTGTGCTTCGCTCTAGCACATAGAAATTGACTGACTGTATACAGAAGAGAGAAAAATTTTGGTAAAATACATATTGTGAGTTCTGCCAGAGCTGTCTGGGAGTGGTCTCCAAGGTAACCAGGCTTTTCCTGACAAAGCTCAGTATCCGTATCTAAAATAAGTGCTGGTGGTGTCTGCCTGGGTGCAGTAGCAAGAAACATTGGTTTTTATTGAGCGCAAGTAATTAGCTCTCTGTTTTTGTTCCAGTGTTTTCTGTAGAGATCATCCATGTGAGACATGCTCTGCCACCTCTCTGAAAGTGTTCAGAATTCACTCTCAAGCTGCCAAGGTCAGAAAGAGACCATGTCTTGAAACATGGTTAACTTTTTGGGTTGAGAATAAATCTTTTCTGTGCTCATCTCCTCAGTGATTGTTCTTTCAACTAGCTGAGAAGCAGCATCGCCTTGGTTTGGTGGGAGGTGAATATGCAGACAGAAGAATACGCAATGAAGCCT
This sequence comes from Oreocharis arfaki, assembly GCA_013398015.1. Classification (NCBI taxonomy): domain Eukaryota; kingdom Metazoa; phylum Chordata; class Aves; order Passeriformes; family Paramythiidae; genus Oreocharis; species Oreocharis arfaki. Next base: position 2,261,544 of record VZRR01006745.1, on the reverse strand, counting down.
GGAATTTTGCAGGCTAATAATATACTTCTTAAACATAATCAATTTTGATGGCTTAAAAGTAATAAAGGTGTTGCACTGCAGCACCTGGCTTTTCTAGTTCTGCTTACATGCAAGGATTATTTTTATTGCCTTTTTTGTTGTGTGTTCCAATCTCATGCGAACAGCATATGGACCATAAACAACATGGTATGTTATTTTGGACTTTACACTGAAGTTCCATCGTTTCTGTTTGCGGAATTGTGACGTCTCTTCAAATAGCAGTGGCATGACTGGCTATAGTGCTTGAGGTAACTTAGAGCATGTATAGTGTGTCAGGATGTATGGACTGTGTTGATAAAGCTCAGTTAGACTGGCTGTCATCCACTTTCCACTTCACTTTTCCTGTCTGACATTAAATGTTTGGAAAACTTTTTGCATAGGCATAGAAATAAAAGAATGACGCATTCTAAAGTAAAACAAAGCTAAGGAAGTGGCTAGCTACCCATAAAGCTCAATATTAATCTAAAACTTCTATTTCCGAATAATGTAATATTCTCAGAATGTTTCTAATTGCCAGGATGTTTCCTGCCTTCATTAAAAAACAAAGCAAAACGAAACAAGACCCTCAAAATAACTCAAAAAATCCCACACCAAAACAAACCAAAACAATCTACCAAAACAAATCTAAATTTGTAATGGTGGAATTCTCCTTCCTTCATTTATACCCGATGTTCATTCTTTCTTTTAATTTGCAGCGTGAAAGCTTTTATTGCATAGAAGTTCTTTTTAGTATGCCGTGGAGGCTGCAGGTAACCATCACGAAGCCTTGTCGCAAGGTTTGATGTCTTGTTCAGTCACCAGCGTTTGCCTAAGAGAAAGTGGCACTGGGGATGGCCAGGCTGTAGCGAGCGTAACAGCCCGGTTTTACAAGGGGGAGCACAATAAAACCAGTTCAGTGGCTGGGCAGGCATTCAGCAAGCAGCCTGAGGCAACGTGTTGTGTCAGGGACTGAGTACAAAGCCTTGGACAGCTGCAGCACAGAGGTTTAATTTATAGTGACGTTGCAGGGTGCGTGCCAAAACTTTCCTCATTCCTAAGGAAACACTTTCCAGTGCATAATCGTTCGGCCTTGTGGAGTTCTTTAGAGATGCTGAAGAGCATTTTGAGCCTTTTTTTCTCCAGCAGATAGCAATGTTCTGTGGTGAGATTGTGGAGGAATTGTCTGTTCACACTTCACTGTAATTTCCGTAGTCACTACAGGAATATTACTCCCAGATTTTGCTATTAGCAGTATCTTCACTGTAACCTCTTCTGGAGGAGTAACAGGAGGTTGATTTCACTTTCTTAGCTTTGTCAGCCTCTTCCCATTCAAATAACATACCAGGCCAAAATCTTTAAAATTTAATTTCTCAGAAGTAGTTGCAGGGCTGTTGTGAAATACTGTGCAGAGCTTTCCAAATAGAAGTCCTTGGTTTTTTTTTTCCTTAGTGCAGTGAAGATTTTTAGAAGGATGAAGCAAAACTTAATTGTGGTAATTGATAATTCAGAAGTTTCAAAACGTGTTCTTTTACTGGCGTGAGGGTTCTTGAAAGCTTCCTTTTCAAATCCAAATTTAGGTACATGAATAAGATATTTATGTATTAGGTTCAACAAATAATTCAATTCTGGGATGTGCATAGCATAATATGTATTTAATGTAAGAGATGGTAGTCCACTGAAGTTGTATCCTTTCATAGTAAAGATGTGTCCTCAGCCCATGTCAGAATGACCTTTTTTATCCATGCTGAGGTTTTTATTCAAACCGTGAATTAAATTGTGGCTGTAGCCTGTCTTCAGTTTAGACTTCATCCTTTGACTCAAGTTACCATTAAAATCTCTTGCCAGAAGATTATAGAAATTGGTGGCTGGGGCCTGAGAAGACCATACAATCAGCTTTCTGCCTGAGTGGTTAAGGCAGGACAGCCAAATCTGGTGGCTTTAAACCACTTTTGCTCTGCTGTTTTTTAAAAAATGTTGGTCTGGTGATACTGAGCTGACCTGTTAAATTCGAGATTGGTGCCTCTCTTTCCTCCGTTGTCTTCATCAAGAAAGAGTGGAGAGATCTGTGCAGACCTATGGTGTGGAGGTTGCTTCAGCACAGGGGTTCCTTGCTTAGGACTGTGCTTGTTGGTGAGGTGAAGCACATGAGTGTGCAGTTCTGCAATTTTTTCTTTCTACTTTCTATCTCTCACTGCTGAAGAAAAGCAGTGTTGTCATGTGTAGTTAGCTACTGGTTTAGGACAGTGTTTTTAGCCTGCCTTGGCCCTGCTGCCTGTCAGGCTGTACAGACACCAGCATGGTGTTGGTTTTCGTTCTGCGGAGCAGGAGAGGGAATAGGAGCTGTGGCACAATAAAACAATGGAGCTGAACAAATTTCTGTTCTACTATGAGCAGAACAGTCAGTTTGAGGGTCCCTCGTCTTTTGTTTCCAGCAGTGCCTGTTGGGTCATATCTAGGGGAGAGCAAGCACTGAGCAAGCGTGTCTGGTACCTCTCTTTAATACTTTCCTAACTGCTTAGTATTTTTGGCTCAAACAGTTTCCTTCACATGTGGAATGGTTACTCTTTTCCAAAAGATTTCTGCCTGAAGTTCGATCATCCCTCCCTGAACCCACATAAACCTGTTGTCTGCAACATCCTTGGAAAGGACTTCCACAAGTCTGGTACTGTCTGTCTGTTGTTTTACTTTGACCTGGTTCCACCTTTACATGGTGGTCTCTCTTTTGTGCTGTAATAGCTGATCCCTGTCCATCTCCCCATGTCAGCGGTTCTTGTTATCTTTGTGTCCCCCTTAGTTTAACTAGTCTGAGGTACCCTAGCCTATTTGATTTCCATACAAATGTTGTTTTGGATCATCTTTGCCCTTCTGAAACTTTTCCAGCTCTAATGCAATTCTAGAGGAAGAGACCAATACTGCACGTTGGTGAATACAGTCCATAGTTGTTCTGTTTCTTTCTTTATGACTTACCTGATGATTCCCAGCACTTTGATTTTGTATGAATTGGACTGGGAGTTGGGAAACGTGGGTACTTCTCCTGATTCTCTTGTGTGATCTCTTGGCTTCTTGATTCTGCTGAAACATAGTTTCTTCCAAAACTTTTTTGTTGGTGTGGTTAAGTGTATGCACTTTTACCACAAAAGGATGCTCTCTGTGTGCTCAGGCTGACAGGCTCCAGTCTGTGTTGCAGAGCGAAGTATTATAATGTAGGCAATTGTAGCATTATGTTTTTTAGAAAGACTTGGAGTAGTTACACCTCAGTCAGTCCCCAGTAATTTTTCCTTGCTGGCTTTGTCACTCTGAGAAACAAAACTATTCCTACTGTCAGATTTTCTTTAGTTTTCATGCTAGAATCGGTTTATTTTTCTGGGAGCTGACTTGAGTTGTGGGTGGGTTTAAACCACCTACAGTAAGAAGTGGAGGGTTTTTTTACATGCTTAATTAAGGCATGTCTTCATACCTTCTTAAATGGCACCCTGAATACAATGAGGACCAGTGTGATAACAATGTGCTGAATGGTTGCCATTAATTCCAAGGGATTATGTGAAATATTTGAGTAACTGAGGTATTGATGGCTTCTGTTGCGCATATTTCAATAATTAATGCATTGAAGGGTACTTTACTTCTTACAGTTGATTACTCTGATTTCCCTCTCAGCAGCTTTTTTCCATTCAGTGTTTACGTAATGCAGAAAATTACATCCTTTGCCACTTAGTGATGTGCATTCTGAATTTATGTGTATTCTTTTCTCTTTCCCCAGTATTTTAAAAGGTAAGCTTCTTTTGGTTTCCAAATAGCCTTTAAGTTCTTTTCCAAGAAGTTTTGTGCTATTAAGTGTGAAGTAGTAATAAACCACAGGTTGCTTTCAAAGTTTATAAAGGCAAAATTTTTAAAGCTGCATTGCTGCAGAAGGGTGTAACAACTTGTTCCTTATACCTATTTAGTTTGTAATGATAATGGCTGATGCTTTAATATAGCTTTTAAGAGCAATACCCATTTCTTTTCCAAGAGAAGGCTTAAGAATATTTATCTTGGAATCTTCTAGAAAACCCTGTTTATTTGTGTAATACCTTTTTAAAAGAGCTAGCCAGACGGATCTAGGGAACGCTTGTGCGTGTCACATATGTCTAACGCCTTTCCTTCTCCTGGGACCAAACTGCATTACATCATATTTTATGATTACAAGACAGAATTTTGGTGGAACTTAGCCATATGGTTGAGTCATCTGTTCTCTTCAGTTTTGGAAGGATTATACCAGAATCTTCAAAAGACTGTTAAATTTATTGGCTTTTTTAACCTGTAAAATTTGGAAACCTTCTGCTGTCTCTGGCAATGAAAACTATCTCATTTTCAGCTTATTTATATAATCCTTTGCAGTTATTAACTGAATCTGTTAGAGATGCTGTTACAGAATGAAAAAATAGGATGCTTGTATGTTATTCTGGGTTTCCTATCTCATGAGACGGAAGGGAACCCCTAAGATATGTGGCATGGATTCCTAAAAGAAACCAAAAAAAACAACAAACACATGTTCTTTGCATCTTTGTCATGACTCATAATGCTCTTAGGGGTTATCTCTCTTCCATGAAAACTTAAAACCTGTTACAAATCCTTGCTCTCCCGCTGCTCTTCCAACCTTTCACATGAATTATTGAAAAGCATGTTTTGAAAAAAGATGAGAATTATCTCACCACTGACTGGCCATTTGCTCCTGGGAACATGTCTGAGTTCAGCAGTCACTCAAAGTTATGTTAGATGCACTCCACAGAATCCAACATAGCCCTGGTGTGCAGTCTCAGTCTTTGAAATGATTTTAGAGTAAACTGATCCTGATGGGGAGCATGCCTAGGGGTGTTGGTCAGGTCACTCTTGCCTGTAAACATCAAGGGGAAAATGTTTTATAAGATTTATGATACTACTAGGGATTTCTCTCTCATGTCAGCCCCTCAAAGAACTGATGAAATGGTTATAGCTGTAAGAGGGATGTTTTTGATGATGGGAAATGGGCTGGTAGCACAGCCAGACCACTCACTTTTCCTGGGGTTGTGTGCTCTTTCTCTAGGCAGACTCTGGACACTGGGCTGCCCTTCAGGATTCTGTGCTTTGTGCATCTTTTTATTGTAGGTTTTTAATTTGCAGTGGCTTTGTACTGGGGAAGTTGAAAATCTCTGAGTTGTTGAGTTGCTGAGCTCTATTACAGCAAATGTGTGTGCATCTTGTGAAGAAATCGAATATAAACTAGACAAGCTGCAGCAGGGTGTCTCAATATAGCAGCAACAGTATTGCTTAGAGGGGAAGAACAGACAAACCACTGGCAGCACTTATCTTGATAATAAAAGAGTGTCTTGATGATTGTGACATGCAATATAGTCCAGTCTAGGACTAATTCATAGGAGCCAAGTGAATCTTCAATTAAAACAAAAAAGCAGACACTTGTTCCTATCTCTTGTGAGCAATCCCAGTGCGTTTGGTGAGGTGCAGGGTATCCAGATTAGCAAAAGCACTGTAGTGAGAGGACTGAACGTTCCAGTAGATCACACATTATTGATAAGAATATTCAGATGAGAACAGACAGGTTATTGTGCAGATTGGTCCATTAATACTGAGCTGTGGTGGTTGTGCCTGCATCAGATAGCTCGATCACTGATCAAATAGATAAGAGTTAAACCCCTAGCAGTGGCTTGGGGCAGCCAAAACTGAGTTTCCAGAGGCTGCCTGGAGAAAAGTGGGCAAGCTGTGGCTCTGATCAGATGAAAGGCAAGGCCGTCCATGCCTGCTAAACAGAAAATTTCTGCATGTCGTTATTCACGCCTGGAGAGAAATGGAACTCCTTCTTCAGATGAATCCTAAGGGAAGGAACCAGGGTGAGTGCCTGCTTGTTCCTTCTCTCCTTTTGCTTCAGGCCTGCCGTGTGTGGGCAGCTGATGTTCTGCATACAGGGAGTCTGACGCATAAAAGACTTGTCTGATTCTCAGTGCATGTGATGTGGAGGATAAACAACGTGGGAAGATGTGGTGGTGTGAAATCTCACATGTTCTTCACTGGCAGCTGAAGTGGATTTTATTTTCATGCAAAACAATTGCTTGCTTTTCCCCATGACTCTTTGATTTATCCTTCATTGCAGTCATGGAAGCAAAAACAGTTAAGCTTAGCTTGCTTCTTCAGTATTTGATTTTGGAAACTGACAGATATTAGATCTAGAGGTCAATCCACAGCACTAACATCTGCTAGTGGCCTCAGGAACATCAGACAGATAGTGAAAATTTTTTGCTTTCTTATGTAGTCATGAAGTACTTCTGGAGATTGAGTTGAGTCCTTGAAGACTCCAAACAAAATAGTTTCTTGGAATAGGATTTGCCTCTATGCTTGCACTGTGTTTTGTTTGGCTTTGTCATGGGTTTCAGAATAGAAGGCTATAATCCTGTAACAGTGGTTATGTCCTTTACAAGAATGGCAAATTCAACTATAAATAGACTCTTTTTCTACTCTGAATAGTTTTGAAATGTTAATACATACTTTGTTATGAATTTGGAAATTGTATTGCTTCCTACAATGGCATTCTAATAGGTATAAAAAATATTGTGAAGTTCTTTTAGAAACAACCATCTAAGATATTGTCTGGCACTTGTGGAGAATATCAAGATGGTGAAGTTTAGTCAAGTAATCTACTTTGTCTTGCTAGTAGAGGGGAAAAAAAGGAAACAACTTTCATTGTGAGCTGAAATTTCGTGTAGGCATTTGTAATACAAACACAAAGTGCCGTGGTGGCTTGTATCTTATGAACACAGCTTTCAGCAGTACATCTTACATCAGTTCTGGACTGTGTGCAGTTCTGCTTGGTGTTGAATCTTTTTTGTCTTGTCTGCAGCCTTTGTGTCTGTATTCCCTTTTGCAGAATAATGGGGAGGAAAAATGGTCAGCAGCTCTAAATGTCATGAAAATCAGTTTATTCTGCAGAAGTGGCAAGGAAAGCAATGTTTTGAGAGGTTTAGCAGCGGACAGGAGGAAAGATGGAGCCATAGGTCTAAAGTGCCAGTACACGATGTATGTCCATTTGGCCATCAGGAGTCAAGAAAACCCATCAAGTACCTGTATTCTCTGACTAAGTTTTCTAGTCAGCAGAAACTGGAGTGTGTTACTAAGAATCTAGGTAGACATAGCTCGTATACCAAGTTGTAAAATCATAGAATGTGCTGATTTGGAATGGACCCGTCAGGATCATTGAGTCCAACTCCTGGCCCTGCACAGCACACCCCAAGAGTCACGCCATGTGCCTGAGAGCATTGTCCAAATGCTTCTTGAGCTCTGTCTGTGCTCTGAATTGTTCCCTGGGGAGCCCATTGCAGTGCCCAACCACACTCTGATGAAGACCCTTCTCCTGATACCCAACCTAAACCTCCCCTGACACAACTCCAGGCCATTCCCTCAGGTCCTGTCACTGGGCACCACAGAGAAGACATCAGCATCTGTGCCTCCTCTTCCCCTCATGAGGAAGTTGTAGTTGCAATGAGGTCTCCCCTCAGTCTCCTCCTGTCCAGGCTGAGCAGACCAAGTGACCTCAGCTGATCCTTACATGGCTTGCCCTCCAGACCCTTCACCTCCTTTGGATGCTCTCTAGTGGCTTAATATGCTGAATTTGCAAACCATCCACTAAGGAAGTCTAATGTCTACAGCATTAAATGTTGAAAGATAAGGGATTGTTCCTGTCCCTGTCTAGAAACAAAGAGTTCAGATGTGTGCCTTGGTCCTTAGGCACACTCTGGTCTTCACTGTGGTGTGTAACTCAGTACTGAGGAATGCGAGATCGTCAGCACAATAGCTGAATAAACAAACTTTGCTTGCGGAGTTGGCAATGTCCCTGTGTCTTACAGCCTGCTTACCACTGAAATATACGTACCAGATAACAGGTCATGTTAGATTATCCAGGCAATTTCACTTTGAACCTCTTGATTTCTCTTTTTCCCAACTGATTGTGAGGCAGTTGTGCAGCGGAAATCCCCAAAATTGAAAGGCTTTGTGAGTTGCTGTTTGACCTTGGTAAGTGACTAAAATCTGTTGATTACATAGTTTTTCAGTCTTAAAACTTTGTTAGAAGCAGTCTTTTTCATATGTCTCGTGCTGATTATCAGTTTCTTGTTTATATATGGTTTTATATTTTAGGGTAGGGAAAACCTGACGACCCTAGGATTTGGGAATTTGAGAAGTGTGGTCATTTTTAAGTCTGTGTTTTGACACCCCGTGGCTTTTTGTGAAGGGAATAGCTCCCATGTGTCCACCAGTAATCAGTAGTTTGTTAGATATGTTTTAGGTTTTGTACAATTATTGAGTAATTTCAAGATGAGAACAGTCATCTGAGTTCTCTGTGGCTCAGATCTTTAGAACTTTGAGAAAAGACAGAACAATGGGAGATGGTCACTTCAAACAGGATAGATTCAACTTCTTTATTTTTAGGAAGTCCCTTGTGTTTTTTCCTGTGTTAAGATAAACATTGTTTCGTTTATACAAATATACACCATTAATTCTTGGCTTTACTTTCTTCTGTCTTACTGAGAGTGATTGTTTGCATGTGGTGTGGTTACTGCTACGTCCCTTGCTATCTGAAAATAAAGATAAATCTTCAGTTGCTGTATTGATGATGTGTGAGATGATAAACAATGGACAGTAGCTGGACTTATTGCCAGTGCTCTGGCTGTATGTTACTACTGATTTAGATGTACTTTTTCTTGTTTTGTTCTAATGCCTTGCATGTTGTGAGCTTTCTGCTCATTGCTTTTCCTTTATACCCAGTGGAATGAAATGAGTTACATGAAAACATCAGTAATTACTTGAGAAGGCCTGATGTACCTAGATGTAATGATTGCAGGAAATGCCACTGTTCCTCAAGTGCAAAGATTGATTTATCTCTTTTAAAAAGGCTGAAAAGTAGTATCTGAATGAAAAAAACCATTGTGGCCTTTAGTATGAGTTTCATACAAGCAGCGTGTGTGAGCTGTGTGCCTCTCAACCCACAGAAAATTCCATCATGTGCCTCTAAACTCACTAGATATGGGCCAGCTGTGTTCCTTGGTCTGGGTGAACTGTGTCATGTTCTCTTGGCCTCCCTTGCTGACTTTTGCTCTCAGGCTCTTCACTTTCTTGCTCTTACAGAAGTGAAGTCTTGCAGTTGGGTTATGAAGAGGCTGCTTTTCTGTGCTTCAACTGTGGATGTTTCCTTCCTGACCTTATGGCTACTCTGCATTCAGGGCCTGACTGAAACTGTGAAACTAACCACAGGGTTTTTTTAGAAACAAACAAACAACAAAGCAAACAAAAGGCAATCAAACTAAACCACTCACAAAACCCAACCAAACCCCCACCAAAACAGACAAAACACACCCAAGATACTTACATGCAAGAAATGCAAAAAAACTTACATGCAAGAAAGCAAACTTATTTCCACTTCCATTTCCCTCTTGAGTGTTCTTGGAGCACAGCTCACAACCTGCTGCAAATTCCAGTCATCATTTAAGCAAAGACCACACTAACTTTTTTCTGCAGCTTTCCTCCCCCTACACCCCCAGTCCCTACGCTTGCAGTCTCAGATGACCATTTTAGTCAGGTCATCTTTCCCCTTCTCTGCTGGTGAAAGACCCTTTCATTTCACAGCTTGTGGTCCCCTTCTGCCAGGAAAGTTTCCGGGCAGCCTCGCTGGCTGATAGAAGTGCCCTGCTGAGTGACTTGCTGTTCAGTTGCATTATTCAGGGGTTCAGCATGAAAAAATGGTTTGCTTGGATAATAATCACTTCTTTATCTACAGAAGCTACCCACTGAATGGGTAATTATCAAGGTTTACTGACAATCTGCCGTTAGTCTTTTGTTACCATTCCTTGTTCATTCACTCCAACTGCTTCCTGCCTTCCCTGTCGTGCTTTTTATCTCTGATTCAAATGGAATTCATGGTCTGACACAAATACAGTGTCCAGTATCAAACAGACCTCATGCAATTCACATGGCCAGTTACCCCAACTAGGCACCATAGCTCAAGAAGCAAGCAGAGGGCAATGGATTGATGCTTCTGGTTGTAAAATGTGCGCAGGTTACTTGCATTGCTGCTGTTTCCACCTTTAAAGAGTGGCATGTGTAATCTTGTGAGCTGCAAATGTTTTGTCTTCTTCTGTAAATATAATTAATGTTATTAGCCATCAGTCACATAAAATAGGCAACATGGATGGTCAAGTGAAGGTGGAAAAGACTCTGTTGTAGCAATTAGTGGTGTTTAGATAGTATCACTATGAATTACTTTGAAAGCCATTGTCACGCTTTGCTTTTTTGACAACTTAATTAGAGGTCTAGACCTCACTTGTGGTGAAGTTAATGAACACAGCATCTTTTGGCATGGCCCTTCAGGGTGCTGCCTCGGTCGAGGGCGGTGCCGCAGAGGTCAGCTCGCAGTGCCACTGTGCTGTAACTGCACTGAGGGCAGGCTTTGGAAATCACAGCAAGGAGCTGGAGCCACAGCAACTGAAAGGAGCCCGGGAGGCAGCAGCTCCTGGCATCTGCTGAGCTCTGAATGTCCAGGGAGATGCTGCTGCAGACTGGAAAAAGCTGTTGCTGATAAGGTGAACAACATCCTGCCCTTCTGCAAGTGAGATTTCCACTCTCACCACCCAAGCTTGCTGCTGGCAAATACAATCTGTAAATTGCAGTTGGAAGGCCGGGAAAGGTGTAGACTCCTTACCTACATACCACTGACTCCTGGGTTATAGTGTTTTCAGATAAGCCATTCTTTTGAGAAAAAGTGTCATATGTTGTTTTAACTTCGAGGGATGTTTTGTTTCGTGAATGCATTCAGTACAATAAGATTGTTCTTGTTTTTAAAACTCTCTTGGGAAGTCCAGCACATGCGGACTTCTGTGGATGACCTTGTGATGCAGTGGTGTTCAGTGTCTCTGCCATGCAATTGTTTGTGACGCCAGTCTTGAAGTATTCCTTTCCTTTTCAGACACTGAGTTGCTGAGTTTGAAATTATCAGGAATTTCAATTTGCTACTCAGCTTCCCTGCAGTTCTGATTTCAGTGGAGATAACATAACTCTGTCTCCAGTAGGTTTGCAACAATGCAAGGTCACTTAAATCATCTCCTGTAGGCTGCATGCCAAAGATAAAGAAACAAAGTTGTTGCCAGTTAATGTTTGCTCAGGTATTTGCTCATGGAAAACGTTGTACAAGTGCTAAGTAGAACTATCACCTCTTGTTATATGTTATTTCTTGCGTGATATGTGCTGGTAATCTCAGACAATTGAGGCTTAATATCCTGATATGGTGGTGATGAAAGAAAGAATAGGTACCTTTTCTGAACATGTTTTGATTCCTCAGCTTCTCTTCTGGAAAGGAAATTATTCACTTTGTGGCAGAGAAAACAATGTCTGAAATAGGTAGTGCAAGCTTTAACTGTATAGGAAAATAGGCTTTGATGTGGAGGTTTCTCTTTGGACTCAAAATCTGTCAACTTGTCAGCATGCCGTGTGTGATCCCAAATATGGGGGATTTTTGCTGGATGGTTTCAGCCCCACGAGTATGATAAGTACTTTATTAGTATCTTGCAATGGTAAAATTGGAAATGAACTGTGCACAGAGCGAGCTTACAGGACACTCAACAGCTGTCGGTGCAGTTGCTGTTGGTAACTCCTGCCGAAGTTTGTGATGGAGCCGTGGCTTTGAGAGGTCATCCTGATGGTGATCACTGAGGGTGGTGTGAGCACTCTGCATTGGCCTTTTTCAATCACTAATCATAACAGTGGTGTAGATCAAGTCCATCAAGTTCTCAGCCTCACTTCATTAACACTGACCACACAGCGCCCTGTGCAGGAGTGGCTTTCCATCCTAATCATGGCTACGTCTTTCCTGCCAGCTCCTTTCTCGGGTTCCTGAGTGTTTCAGTATGAAAAACACTGAGCTGTTACCAGAGAGGTGTTTCTGAGTGAGGCCCTAGAGCACCCTTTTCCATCTGAAAACTGAAAATCAAGAATAAAAAGCATGCTTGAGAGGGATGTTCAATGCCACCTGATGTTTGGATTTTAGCAACTGTTGGTGTTGTACCTTAGGATTTATGAGGGATGACAGATTATCTGATCCCCTGCACATTTATAGGAAAATATTTACTATTTTTAGGCATGACTGAAAACCACCTGTTTTATCCAAAAACTTACACTTCTTGAGCTTTGATCAGATTTTCTTTGTCTCTGCATATATAATACTCATTATTGCTACCTATATTGAACACTATACGTGTTTCAAAACACCAAACCAAACCAAACAACAAACCAACTCTTCCCTCTCCCCCAAACCTGAAGAAGTACTGAGTGGAGCACTGGCTGTGGTCTGTAAAGCTGAAGTATGTGTTTCATCAGTTTTGCATGTGTTCACAAGCCATTGTTATTGCAAAATGTTAATTGTTTGAAGGAAGGCTGTTGATATCTGTTTGGCATGTGGCCTATTGGAATTGGGGGTGTGTGTAGGGTGGGGGTGGAGGTGAACTCACATATGCAGTCTTTTTCAGGATTAGATTCTTCCAAATTCATTACACATACGTGTTTATGCTAAGATGCTCAGGTTTGGGGTTTTTTACTTGAGTGCTACATACTCAGTTGACTAATTTGTGTATTTGCGGCAGTCTTAACACAAAATGAGCAAAAAAGAAATCTCCAAACAAAACAGAAGAACCCCCAGCTTTACTGGTGGTGACAAGTACCTGCTTAGCTGTTGGTTTTGTTGCTCTCGTGCTATAGGAAAGATTTCCCTGAAGACCGTACTGCTGTTTTGTGCTAACCTTGAATTTGAAGTGCTCTGCGTGGGTTGGCTCAGAATGTTACGTGTGGAGACCTCTCTGACATAAAAGAAAACACTCTTTTTTGCTACCTGAACTAGTGGTATAACAGAGCTGAAACTTCCCAAGGGCTATGTGGTGGGTGGTGCTGTGCTATTTGGATGAGAATTGAAAGCAAGGGAAGTGAGGAATCTTCTGATAGAGGGAGTAGGATGTGGCACAGAGATGAAGAAGGGGCCTTATAGAAGTGTCTGGACAGCTTGGAAAGGTGGAATGGGATGGTTTGGGGACTGCAGAGGAGGAAGCTTGATGCAATGAGTTTATGAAGTTCAGGTCTCCAGTTATGCTGGCCATCCTGTACTCCTGGCAAGAGAGAGCATCTCCCACGTGCAGGTTTTCCAGGACAGACAAATGCTGATGCTGCGTGATGGGTGTCAGTTCAAGGTGTCTTTTACCCTGAACAGTAACGGGGAGTACGCATGTTTTGCATCATCACAACAGAAGTTACCTCCCAAGTACTTGGTGTATGCTTGGTGATGTGTGACTTGTGGGGTCAAAACCAGGCTAATATTACAAGAGCTTCCAAAAATGTGTGTAATGCAACCGCCTCTGCCTCTGTGTTTTCTGATCTGCTAAGGCCAGCAGTGCCTGTGCAGTATTTGATTGCATGAAGCATTTTAAGGGCCCTACTGACTTAAATGCCTCCTACTTACTTGCCAAATCCTGGGCACAGTGTCTTTCTGGGTGTTATTTGTGTTCTCTGTCCTTCTAGATTTTTCTTCCCCTGAAGAACATGGACAGTAGGGCTACAATTCCATATTGAAATGGCTGGTTTTGGGAGACTCTTGTGTGCCATTTATTTTATTAGCTGTACCTTTAATTTTTGGAATGCATTGTACAATGCTGGTCTTTCGAGCACAATGGGGAAGGAAAAAACCAGTTTGATCCTATCAGAGGAATATTTGAACAACAGTTGATGCCTGTGTACTTGTTTCTTCTGTATGAACAGATTTGTGCATAATTTCATTTCAGAAATAAAATGAGGTCTGTAAATAGATTTATGTAACTTGCATAAAATTGACGTTTCATCTACAATGACACATTATTGATGCCTTGGAATGGAATCTTTATTGCTTTAATGAAAAGGTGAATGATTTTATGTGAGCAATAGAGTGTGATAGCTTTTAAACAGCTCAGAACACAGATATTTTGGTTTATAGATAAGCATAACTCTGCTGCACAATGATGAAGAGAAACTGCATGTATCCTTTTGTTTTCCAGGAGTGAAACGAAGTTTTAAGTACAGTAGTGTTACAGATGTTAAACATGCAATTGCAAGAACTAATATAAGTGGATTTAGATATGTGACAATCTCCAAAATTACTCATTCCTTTAACATCTCTGAGTCACGATCCTTGAAAGAAGAGGCACTAGTTAGTTATAGGACTGAAAACAGGAATCTAAAATGACTGCCAAATACAGATCTAGCCTAGCCACCAGCCTCTACCACTTCCCTCTAAGCAGGAAAAGGAATTAATTATCCAGCTCTGTGTGAAAAACAAAGAAACGTACACTGATAGCCTTTCTCCGACACTGAGATACATCTGATATTACCAAGTGCTTTCAAGGTCACTTAATAGCTTGTCCAAGTTCAGTTCTGTTTATTTCTGAAGTATGATGGAATCTTTTTAGCTATACAGATAAGTAGGCAGCAGTTTTTAATTGAGGCATCATTAAGTCTTTCCTTAATTGTGTTTGTGTGTGAGTGTTCATTTTAGGAAACCAGAAAGGATATGGTTGAAAACTACAGTAAAGACAAGTTAGAGCATCTGTTCTTGAAAGAGAGTGATTCCATATGTCATAAAATGTTTTACTGTTAGCATGAACATCACTTTGCACCACCAGAATCACTTTCGGGATACACCAGGGTTCTCCATTTAGTATCTGTCTGTCTCCTCAGTGCAAATTCCATACTTCATGAAAACTGAGGGGTGATTTGGGACCCAACTATGTCAGTTCCTCTTTGGTCTGGGATTCCAGTGATAGCGTAGTTATAGATGGATGTAGTTACCACAGCAGCTTCTCAAAGGGGAAATTGACACTATCTCAGATATTTTTTAAATTTGGGAGTCAATATTAGTGTGCTTACTTGCTTGCAGCAGAACGTTGATTATTGGATTATGTGTCAATAATGTTTCCATTTGACAGCTGACTATTGAAGGAATATTCATGAAACTGCTTCTTGAAGATGTGGCCATTTTTGCACTATAAAGCTGAAAGTTCTTCTGGAAGCTGTTCTGCCAAGGATTTACAGCAGACCTTAATCTTAGCATTTTCTTGTAGTTGATTCTGTTTCATGTTTCAGGTAAACTGGTGATTTCAGGTCAAGAAAAAAATCTTAAGTTAGGTGTTGTGTTTTTTTTCTTCCGAGTGTAGGTTAGTGTTGGATTGGACATGTGTGTATGCTGTGCATAGATAAAGGCTGGTTCATCAAAGAGCCTGTGTTTAAATATCTTATATGACTGAAAAATAAAAAAGCTCAGAAACAGGTCAAACTCCAAAACAAGAGACGCAGTATACTGTCAGATAAAGAATGTTAACTTTAAAGGTTTTTATTTACAAGTAAGACAGATTTTTTTTAAACATCTGCTTTTAATAATAGGCTTCCTTTAAAGCATGAAATTCTCCAAATGCAGAATAGGCAGTGAGTCTCGTTTTGGGTGGCGCCTGCTGCTTGGCTGGCCACTCATTGTCATGGAGTCGAAATATTGCTTAGGGAAACGATTTTTTTTTTGCTGATGTAATTGGTGCTCGAGAGTCTATAGAAGTTTATTGCAGTGCTATAAGGATAAAGACTTAAACCTGCAGGATGTGCACTGACCCGCCAGTCATTCCGCTGCCATAACAGGCTGCAGTTGCTCTGTCTGTGTGCCACTTCCTTTCACGGAGCTGCCGTTCATACTCTTGGTTCCAGGTGGTGTTCTTTCAGCTCTTATCTGCTCTCCTGCCCGTACTGCACTCTCGCTAAAACGATTTGTTGGGTTTTTTTGGTTGTTTGTGTTTTGGTTTTTTTGTGTGTTTTTTTTTGTTGTTGTTGTTGTTTAATTTTTTTTATTTAATAGCTTGTAACCTGGAACTCTTTCTTCCTGTTCTGGTTTTTCAGGGTGTGAACAGCCTATGGAGTTAGTTCGTATCAGTGTGCATATCATATACTTTTCCTCACAAGCCCAGATAGAGAAATGTCGAAGTTTTTATGTATCTGAAGGAAAAAAATCTGTATAGAGCATCAGGACAAAGGAAGTGGGGGGGAGGGGGGTTTTTCTATTGTTTTTTATTAACTTGAGTATTTCTCAAGGTGTGTATTAATATGAATTTAGTAATTCCAGAAGTTGTGTACAAGTGCTCATGAGCAGGCTGTCATGCTGGCGATGAGCTGACTGGTGCCAAAGAGAAAGGCACAGCCTGTTGAAGATAACTCTCTTGAGCATAGCAGGGCGCTAACACTGATTCAAATGCAGCTTTTAGCTGCAGCAGATTGTTTTTCCTGGAGACTGGACTTGTTGGTCCAGACTAGAATGCATGTGGGAAACTTTTGACTCCTTTTTCAGACCTCATTTTGCTGTGATCACATGGAGTACTGAAGGTTAACTGTCCTCTGTTTTCTTAGGATCTTGCTAGATTCAGCTTGGAAGTCTTTTAGAGGAAATAGGCCATTGTCCTGGTCCTTCAGAGGAGGGAGAGTAATCAAGTTGGGAAGTCGTGTCCTATTCCTGATTCAGCTGCTGAGAGGGATAAAAAAGATTTGGTGGATTAAGTTTGGAAAGATCTGAAAGTAGGGTGGTTTTCTTTTCTTTCAGTAGCACTATGTGAGTGGTTTGTTTGTTTGTTTTAAAGACCAACAGAGGATGAAAACCTCAGTAAAACTAGTTACTGTCAGCAAAGGGCAGTCTCTCAACCCATTACCCTCTACAAAGTGTGAGCTGGGAAAAGCCTTTAATTTGGGAAGTTTTGGCTGGCTTGGGTTGTTGGGGTGGGGCCTGGGTAAGATGAGGCACCTCACTGCTTATCCCTGTGATGTGTGTCGAGAAGGTCCGATGGGGCCTTCAGCTCTGAAATGGAAACCAGAACTAGAAAAATAAAGGAGAATTTTTGAAAGTACAGTAAGAAAGTATGGTATTTTTTCCCTGCACTACTCATCTACAGAGTTTCCAAGTCACAGTTCATCTTCAGTCATCGCTTAGGGCTAGGCTTAAGCCATTTGATCCTTGGGAACCTCTGCTGCACAGCTTGCAGGTTACTTTTATGCAGCTTTCTCTGTGCCATTTCTTTGGGTTGGGCTTTTGTTTTAGCTTTCAAGTGGTGATAAACGTGTGCAGGATCATTCTGGAGAGCCTGTGCACAGAGCTGGTACTGATAATATTTCTCCTTTCTTTTCCTTTTACTCAGGCCAAC
Source organism: Oreocharis arfaki (assembly GCA_013398015.1). Taxonomy (NCBI): domain Eukaryota; kingdom Metazoa; phylum Chordata; class Aves; order Passeriformes; family Paramythiidae; genus Oreocharis; species Oreocharis arfaki. Next base: position 2,244,274 of record VZRR01006745.1, on the reverse strand, counting down.
GAGTGGAATAAGAATGATGATCGGCTGCTGCAAGCGGTGGAGAATGGAGACCCTGAGAAAGTGGCTTCACTGCTGGGCAAAAAGGGAGCCAGTGCCACCAAACAAGATAGTGAGGGCAAAACTGCGTAAGTCCAACCAAAACTTGTGATTTAACTTGTGGGAAACCCCAGCCCTAGATACACATGCCACTTCTGTGAATTAAAAACCGAATACTATCCTGGAAATGGAGGTTTCTTTTTTCTTTTGAAGCACAACACATTCTTCAAGTCTTGGTTTGTAGTTCTACGTTTAAAATGCCATCTCAAAATCATAAACTCACTGAGGTAACTTAGGAGTTAACAAATTACTGGGTAGATTGGGACCATTTTAGGACAGAGTATTTTTGAATTTCATGGCACACTGAAGATTGTGCACTCCAAAAGTTGTTCACCTTTGGGGCTATCTCTTCCCATGGACATTATTTTAATAAGACAGAAATTAAGATAGATTTTCATCCGAATGGGTTTGTCTGAACTGAAACTATAGTGATAGAGTTTTAAAACCCTTCAGATGCTAAGAATTTGCTGAGTGTTCCTTGTTTGATTGAAGTGTGCTAATGAAAGTTTTGTGCAAACGAGATTCCTTTTGCACTCTCAATATACTTCATATTTTATAAAAACTATAGCCAGAAGTTTGCTGTCCTTAAGCTTTCTTCCTTATGGCACAGAAGATGATTAAGTGGATAAATGAGAAAAAGGCATCCTGTGACAGCCAAAACCTTCATAAAATTCTGGATAGATGTGGACAAAGGAAGGCTTGGAAGGGCAGCACTAGGCAGTTTAGTCATGAGAAGAGCAGCACAAGGCAATTTATACCAAACTGTAAGTTCTAACAAATTACCTCTGGGTTGCATTTATTGAGTCATACTCTGCTTCTTTCTTGGTCTGGTTCAATTTCCTACATCTGCTCTATTTCTGCTCTGCATCTGAGGAAACTGAGTGATGGATTGACTCATAATGACCTGCAATTTCTTATTGCAGAAGTCCAAGTCATCAATTACGTCAAGTGGGCTTTCTCCTCCATACTTTAATAGGTTTTTAATTTTTAAAAGTTGCATACATATGTTTTTCTTTTGGCCGTTGAATCGTCATAATTATGGCTATATTTAGCCTTTCATGTTTTTACAATAAACATAACTTCTAACCTAGATTCTTAAACTCTTCTTAAGCTGCACTCTGTACAGTGTATCCAGGGTAGTGTAACACCTACTTTGCAAGTTTCATGCATAAATTGATACTATGAATTTTTCTAGGGAACCACCCAAGACTGAATTTATAGTGTTTCTTAGCTCTAAGAATGTAGCTAGGTATTTGTGCAATGATTTCTCAGCTTTACATGGATACAATAAAAAATTCCCATTTTCCTTCTTTATTTGCAGCTACTAAGAAGTCAGTAAGCATATATTTATATGAATGATGCTCTTACTAATTATGTAGTTGAAAATACTTCTTTCAATTGCTTGGAACAAATGTGAGTTAGTGCTGTGAAGATCTCTGCTTCTCCTTGTTCTGTAAGCTCATTTAACTGTCATTTGCTTTTAACTTTTTTTCTGTGTTGTGGTTTAAAAGACAGCTTGAGAGAAAGAAAAGCAGCGTTTCTGTGATGCAGAAATACAGCATGCCAACTCTCATTCTGTTTCCAGTGCTTTGGGAAATGTAGCAGACCTGCTCAGGTTATTTCTGTCTACATTTTGAGAGATGGAGACTGGCAGGTGTAGAAGCAATGACACTAACTTGGATAGACATTGCTGCCAAAGGTGGCTCAGAAATGTTCTCCAGCATGGCTTATTAATAATGGGCTGTGTCTTGTTTGTGTTTTTATCACTCCAGAGTATTTTTTTGGTGTGTACAAAATGGAGTACAGCCATCGTTTCTGTATAGACTTGTTTCTCCTATGTTTGCAGCGTGATGCCAGCGCGTCATTCCTGCTGTGTGTCTAGGTGCCTGACACAGCTGTTTTGCCTGGCCTCAGAAGCTCTGCCTAGAGGCACAGACCCTTCTGCAGCCCAGCACTGGGGTCTGTTGGTGTGCTGCAAGAGCATGGTGCTGGTTTGTTAGCTATTCCATCTAGAACATCAGCCACTCCTGGCTGGGAAAACATGATCTGCACAGGGCTTCTGGGGAGAGCTGTCCACCCCTGTGCTCAGATTTCATGGAATCACAGGACGGCTTGGATTGGAAGAGACCTTAGAGACCATCTCGTTCCAATCCCCCTGCCACGTGCAGGGACACCCACACTTGACCACGCTGCTCAAAGCCCCGTCCAACCTGGCACTGAGCACTTCAGGAATGGTTCTTCCACAACGTCTCTGGGCAGCCTCTTCCAGTGTCTCACCTCTTTCGCAGTAAAGAATTTCTTCCTACTACTCATCTAAATCCACCCTCTTTCAGTTTGAAGCCATTTGCCTTGTCCTATCTCTACATGCCTTTGTAAAAGGTCTCTCTCCAGCTTTATTGTAGGTTCTCACTTAGGCACTGGAAGGTGCTACAAGGTCTCCTCAGAGCCTCCTCACGTGAGCCTTGCACATGGAAAATAAGGCAGTGATTGGTGACAGCCAACATGGCTTCAATAAAGGCAGGTAGTGCCTGACAAATTTGTTGGCCTTCTACAGCGGTGTGCGTGAGGGAAGAGCAGCAGCCTCATCTGCCTGGACTTGTGCAAAGCACTTGACACTGTCCTGCATAACACTCTTGTCTCCAGCCTGGAGAGACATGGATTTACAGGATGGAGCGGTGCTCCAGGTGGGGTCTCATGAGGACAAAGTAGAGAGGCAGGATCACCTCACTTGACCTGCTGGCCACGGAATTATTTTGACGCAGAGCAGGATATGATTTCTGGCCTCTGAGCTGACATTGTCAGCTTGTGTCCAGCCTCTTGTCCACCAGCACCCCCAAGTCCTTCTTGGCAGGGCTGCTCTCAGTCCATTCTCTGCCCAGCCTGTGTTTGTGCTTGGGTTTGCCCTGCCCCGGGTGTAGGACCATCGCTTGGCCTCGTTGAACCTCACGAGGCCCATGTGGTTTCACTGGTTATGCTTTAGAAAGTTGTCTGCAGGGCTGTGTGGGAAGGGAGCTCTTTGGACGAGTGGTCTATTGATCCCTGTCAGTGTCTATTGATGCATTTGTTTACAGAGTTAGGATGAAGCTGACTAACCAGAAGAACGTGAAGGATTCAATTATGTAACAGACTGCATAATGTGATTAAGGACTTTGGAATGTGCTTGAAAGCAAAAGGGAGAAACAATTACACATTGCAATACAGGTTTGTTAGCTCCATCGTTGTCTGTTCCCTTAAGGTGTGACATGCTTCTTTTAAGACTTTTCTTTCTCATTCTTTTTGTTAACAACCCTACAAACAAAATTTTCAGTAATGTCCTGATTTTTGAGATATAGTAATGTAGTGCATTATTTTAAACAGAAGGTAGAGAGGATAATTTTTCATGCTTGGAGAGGTACTTCTAAGTTTTTATTTTATAATCAGATAGCTTCCTACTATAAAATGTTTGAACTGAGAGGAACAGGGACCAGAACCGAGGATTTTCTGTTTTTATCCTGTTGAGTACTGAATGTATTACCCCACTGAGTCCTGCTATGATGTACTGCAGCTTTGGCTCAGTTTTGGACATTACCACCTAAATTTCCTCTTTGTGTCCTCTTTAGTTCCCGTCTCTTAGGACTTCTACTTTGTGACTTGTCGACATGCAATAAAATGGAGATGCTTAAATTAATAAGGTACCTCATTAATTTAGGTATTAGTATTAAGGTAGGTATTTCTTAGGGATAATATTTACAAATTTTCATTAGTAGGTTTAACTCCTCAGCAGTATCTCTTTTAAAAAAGGTATTTAAAAAAATGCCTTGTCAAAGTAATGAAATTATGTTTTTTTAAGACTCGCTTGACTTTCCATGCCATCACCCTACCTTTGACAATAAATCACTTTTAAGGCCATGGAGCAAATCCACCTTTGGCATAAGTTGACACAGTCCCATTGTTGCTCCCACTCACATAGCAGAGACTATTGCCAAGCATAGTTGTAATAGAACCTATCTGGAAATCTGACTCTGTCATTGTAGTCTTACTCTGCCAGATAGGTTGGTTGTTTTTTCTTTTGGTCCAGCTTCCTTAAACAACAAAACGGGGCTTTCCAGCTCAGAATTTGATCATTTAAATCCACTTAAACTAACAAAAAAAGTGTTTTCAAAGAGATCTCTTTCAGGAGCGATAGGATTGGATTCATTCATGTGCTGCATTTTCCACAAGATCAAGTGTTCAAATGGGCTGTTATTTTAAGAAGCTACTGCCATTACTGAGGGGAAGTGGAGGGATGGGGGTGGGGGAATGATTTTGGAAGGGATTTACAATGTATAAATGGTAGCACTTCCTTGTCCTGAAGTTATTTTGTCAGTGTGCCAGTCCATTACTGCCATGTTTGCATGTTTCTGCAAGGTACTAAACTAGAATTAAATGCTTTTGGCTATTAAGTGAAACAATAGATCTCTGTACATTTTTTTTTTTTGAACTGCAATTGAATCAGCTGTTGTTTAATAAAATTACTCTGACGATAGTACCAAAAAAGCTTTAGAAACCTCTGCAAATTTGCTCTTTAAGGACTCTTTCACAAAACTACTGCCAATAGCAGTTAATAGAAAAGATATATTTTCATTTGAAAGAGGATGTTCATGCCTTGGAGGCTGAACTAAAAATAAATTTTGGAGCATATTCCAGTTGCAAATTCTTGATATTTATTATGTACATTATGTACAAAGCATTTTTGTTTTCTTCCTTTTGGATCTTACTGTATAAGGAGGTGGGGATGACTGGCATGAAGAACATCACTTTTCAAAAAGTAGATAATGTTTTAATTACCTTTGAGAGAGAATGTTTCCTTGTAGGTAAATATATTTACATTAATAGCTTCTTAAAAGAAGCTATTGGAAGAACACATAGAATGATAGAATAATCTGAGTTGGGTGGGACCTACAAGTATCATCAAAGTCCAAGTCCTGTCCCTGCACCTGACACCTCAAGAGTCACACCCTGTGCCTGAGAGCATTGACCAAACATTTTGAATTCTGTCAGGCTGGTGCTGTGACCACTTCCCTGGGAAGCCCATTCCGCTGCCCAGCCACCCTCTGGCAAAGAACCTTTTCCTGATACCCAACCTAAACCTCCCCTGACACAACTCCAGGCCATTCCCCCGAGTTCTGTCACTGTCACCACAGAGGAGAGATCAGTGTCTGCCCCTGCACTTCCCCTCATGAGGGAATTGTAACTGCTATGAGGTGTTCCCTCGGTCTCAGCCACTCCTCACACGGCTTCCCCTCCTGATCCTTCACCATCCTCCTGGCCATCCTTTGGACACTCTCTAATGGTTTAATGCCTTTCTTACACTGTGGCACCCAAAACTGCCCCCAGCACTCGAGGTGAGGCTGCCCCAGTGCAGAGCAAAGCGGGACAATCCCCTCCCTTGCCTGGCTGGTGATGCTGTGCCTGATGCCCCCCAGGACAGGGTTGGCCCTCCTGGCTGCCAGGGCACTGCTGACTCATGTTCAGCTTGCCATTGACCCGGAGGCCCAGATTGCTTTCCCCTGTGCTGCTTTCCAGCTTCTCTTCCCCATTCTATACACACAACCAGGTCTGCCTCATCCCTTGTTAAACTCCATACAGTTGGTGATTGCCCAGCCCTCTGATTTGTCGAGATCTCTTTGCGGGACCTCTCTGCCTTTTAGGGAGTCAACAGCTCCTTGCAATCATCAGCAAACCTACTTAATATCCCTTTAAGTCCTGTGTCCAAGTCATTTGTGAAGATGTTGAGGAACTTACGGCCAAGGATGGCGCCCTGTGGAACCCCACTACTGGCAGATCACCAGTCTGATGTCACCCCATTCACTGTAACCCTTTGTGCCCCACCTATGAGCCAATTGCTCACCCGTCACAGGATGTGGTTATGTAATGTGAGCTGGACATTTTGTCCAGAAGGATCCTGTGAGAGGCAGTATCAAAAGCTTTGCTGAAATGCAAAAAGATAAAAATAACATCCACTGGCTTCCCTTGATGGTCTAGGTGGGTTTCACAAGTCCTTGTCATGAAAGCAAGTTAGGTTTGACAAGCAGGACTTTCCCCACATGAAGCCTCGCTGGCTGTGACCAGTGACTGTGTCGTCCTCCAGGTGTTTTTCAATACCTCCCAGAATAATCTTCTCCACAACCTTACCAGGCACTGCAGTGAGACTTGACAGGCCTCTAGTTTCCAAGGTCCTGCTTCTTGCCCTTTTTGAAAGCTCAGACAACATTAGCCAGCTTCCAGTCAACTGGGACCTCTCCGGATTCCCAGGACAGTTCAAAAGTCTTTGAGAGAGGCCTTGTGATGGCATCAGCCAGCTCTGTGGGTATTCTTGAATGAATCCCATCAGGCCCCATAGATTTATAGGGATCCAGCTGGAGCAGCAGATCCCACACAAGTTCATGGTCAACTGAGCACTGATCTTTCTCACAGCTGTGGTCCTCCAGCTCAGGCCACTGGGACCCGCTTAGCCTGCTGTCAGTGTTGAAGACAGACATTACACATCTCTGCCTTATCCGTGTCCCTGTTTGCGAGGTGTCCATCCCCATCCTGTAACAGGCTGTTCTTATTTCTGCCCTGCCTTTTGCCATTAATGTATTTAAAAATAACTCTTTCAGTTGTCCTGCGCAGTTCTGGGCAGCTTCAACTCCTGCTGAGCTTTGGCCGCATGAATTTTCTCCTTGTAGTGGCAGCAGCATCTCTATATTCTTCCCCTATCACCTGACCTACAACGCGAGGTGGACATAAACCTTCTTTTTTCTCCTTATTTCCAAGACAAGCTCATTGCTTAGCCAAGCTGCCCTTCTGCCTCATCTGCTTGACTTCCAACTCTTAGAATTGCCTGCTCCTGTGCCCTTGGTAGGTGATGCTTAGAAAGTGACCAGCACTGGTGGACTGCAGCACATTCAGAAGTATTTTCCGAGAGGGCCCTACTCACTAATTCCCTGAGCAGCCTGAAGTCTGCTCTCCCTACATCCAAGGCTGGAGGTTTGCTGGCACTTCTCCTCCCATCAACAGAGATTCTAATCTTGATTGCTTTGTGGTCTCTGTGGCCAAGACAGCCGCTAGTCTCACTTCCCTCAAAAGACCTTCTCCGTTAACAAGCCACGAATCACCCTTTAATAGCCAGCACCACACGGCCAGGGCATAAGCCCAGTGGAGAGTGGAGGCTGACAGTAGGCAATCAAGGCCTGATTGAAGTCACACCATCGCTGGGTGCTGCTGTGCCCAGCATGCTGGAGCTGCAGTATGAACTGGAGTCCAGGGTGGCAAAATGTCATTGTCCACCCCTGACGTTGCCACTGCATTTTTCTCCATTGCTGTGGCAGCGGAGTACAGGCCACAGTTTGCTTTCACCTGGAGGAGCATCCAGTACATGTGGAACCAACTGCCCCAGGGGTGGAAGTGCAGTCCCACCATCTGCCATGGACTGATCCAGACTGCACTGGAAAAGGGCAAGGCTCCGGAACATCTGCGGTATATTGATGATATCATCGTATGGAGGAGCACAGCAGGGCAAGTTTTTGGTAAAGGAGAGAAGATTATCCAGATTCTCCTGAAGGCTGGTTTTGCCATAAGGCAAAGTAAGTTCAAGGGACCTGCTCAGGAAATTAAATTTTAGGAGTAAAAGGGGAGGATCAAAGTCATCAGATCCCAGTGGGTGTGGCCAACGAAATAGCAGCTATGTCCCTGTCAGCCAGGTAGAAGGAAACACAGGCTTTCCTAGGCACTGTGGGTTTTTGGAGAATGCATATTCCAGAGCACAGTCAGATTGTCAGCCCTCTCTGTCAAGTGACAGGGAAAAAGAATGATTTCAAATGGTGTCATGAACAACAAGAAGCTTTTGAACAAATTAAGCAGGAGATTGCCCATGCAGTAGCCCTTGGGCCAGTCAGAACAGGGCTCTACACGGAGGCCAGGGAGAATGGACCTTCCTGGAGCCTGTGGCAGAAGGGACCTGGGGATATTTTAGGACAACCTCTTGGTTTATAGAGTCTGGGATACAGAGGATTTGAGGCCAGCTATTCCCCAACTGAGAAAGAGATTCTGGCAGTTTAGAAAGGAGTTCCAGCTGCCTCAGAAGTGATGGCCACCAAAGCAGAGCTAAAAGCCATCCTGCTGGCATTACATGCTGCTGAGTGGGAGAAATGGACAGTGCTCTACCTCTGCTCTGACTTGTGGATGTTGGCAAACACTCTGTGGGTGTGGCTGGACCGACAGAAAAGGACCAATTGGCAGTGCAGAGGGAAACCCACCTGGGCTGCTGAACTGTGGCAAGACATCGCTGCCCAGGTAGAGAAGCTGGCTGTAAAAGTATGGCATGTAGATGCACATGAATGCAAGAGTCAGGCTGCTGAAGAGCTGTGCATCATTGATTTGATCTCTGAGGGAAAAAAAAAAAAATAGTTTTATCACAGTATTTACTTTATAATGGTTCAGATGATCTCAGTAATGTCTAGGTTTCCGAACATGGACAGAGTAAGAAAGACCACCGGGATCTCAACCTTTGTTTTATCTCTAGCCAACAGATGGCTGAAATCTGGTTCTTAATCCAAAATTTCTCGTAAGGTTTATTTCCATGGAAGATCTGGGTGTAAAAGTTTTTGTCTCTCTACATCTTTTCTGAAGTTCTTTTTAGGTTCAAATCATGATTGTTCATTTTTTGTCCCCTCCCCTGCCCTGCAGCATTGTTAGGGATATAATTTAATTAAGATGTTGATATTAAGTTTCCTGAAAATTTGCTTTCGGCTTTAGACAAATGCTCAGAAATGCTAATGGAACTCTAGGCCATGGTTGGATGGATCTGTCCTCTGCCAGGATGCTAAATTGGGCTAATTAACTTTCTGTTATGTTCAGCATGAGCTGATTGTTAATGTATGGTGAGAGGGAATGCTTTTATCTCCACAACAGAGGAGCAATACTTAACTTTGATTTTTTAATTTGGCAATACATGAAAAAATCCACATTGCCTACAAACACCACTGTATTGACAATCATGCAGGCTTTCAAATGAGATCCATGCAGTGGAATTTGTGATAGTGGTTTGTTCCTGGCTCTTGACTTAAACTGTGTAGACCATTTCTGATGGTTGTGAGCACATGACCCCTCACTTGACCCCTTCAACTAGAGTTGGAAAACTTCATGATCCGGTTTTTAGTTCTTGTCTACACTTTTGATAGGATTTGAAATCAACAGCATCCAGGCTCTATTATACACATTTAAAAAGCAATTTTTATAAGACATTTTAGCATCTTTATACCTTCATGTTATTAGGGGAAAAAAAAAAGAGAAGGGGCCATCTTCTGAAGAGACAGAAATTAGTCATCTTTAGTTGGATTTCAGTTACAAAGATCCTAAACCTCTGGCAAACTGAAACTTTTTACTTTATCTCTTTAGTGATTTCCTGTGTTGTAAATCAAAGAAATTCCATGTACTTAAAGAACAAACTCCCTATTCCATATAAAGTTCTCTGAGCATTGAGAAGCCTCCCAATGAGTTTTGCATCTTACATACACTGGGCCTTCATGCAGATGATACCTAAAGTTCAAAGACAAAACAATCAGTCTGCAATTTCTCGTAGGAGCCAGCTTGTGTCTTCTGTTCTGCATTTGCTTTTTCACACAGCTGATGGCTATTCTTGAGAACTGCTGTGTTTCATTGTCTTTTAGTGGAGCTGTCATCTCAGAGGGAAGCAAATCCTCTTCTGAAGGGCCCTTGTACTCATGTTTGGGTATCCCGTGAGCCTCCTGCCCACGGGCAGGATCGGTCAAACCTGTAATGCAGCATCAGGCAGCCGCTGGAATTCCCTGTTAAAGCAGCTCTGTTTGCAGAGTTGCCAAATACCCAGATTTTGCCAGACCTGGCCAGCTTTCAACAACTTTGTCAGTTGCTTGGATCAGAGCACAGCCTGGATGGTTGGAAGTTTTTGTATGCCTGGGTTGAAACAGCTGCAGTTTGGCTCATGTGGAGGCAAAATCCAGTGCCCCACTTTCCCGTGGGGAACGCTGTGGCTGCTCCCTGCACTTGTCGCATCTGAGCTGGCAGGAGAGCCGTGAGGGAAGCGTGCCTCCTGTGGGTTGGGCCAGAATCAGCCTCTTTAAGGCTGGAGAAGACAGGGTTAAGGCTGCAGTTGTTTTTCAGATTTATATCTGCATAATGGGCTGCAGTTGTTTTACATGTTTTTCAAAGACTTATGCAACCAAATGAGCTCTATGTGTAGATTTTAATTATACCCACTGGCTGTTACTGGCTTAGAAATGTACTCTAATCTAGGAAAGGGAACAGACAGCCGAAACAGAGCAATGTCCAAATGTTGAATTTACTTAATTTTTTTTTTAAGCTCCAAACTGAGGTTTCAGGCAATAGACTATGCTGGTGGCTGCTTATTTATTGGACTTTTGTTTCAATCTGTTTTCTGCTACCTTCTTTACAGGTGCATTCTGTGTTAGGAAACTGCTGAAAGGTAGCTGTAAAGTAACTGAAAAATGTAGAAAAGCTCTGAAGTTGCATTTTCTCGCACATGCCTGTGGTCCAATCCCTATTCCTTTTCAGAAATATGGAATCTTAAGTAGTATAGTTATTCTGAAATTCAAAATAAAAAGGATACTGGCATAATAATCTAAAGAGTTTATTAAAAAAAAATTAGAGAGGTCTTATTAACCAGTGGTGTTTGAGGGATGTGTTACGAGTAGAACAATTACTATGAGTACGTATTATTGCACTTGGTTTGTAATTATCCTATGAAGTAAAAGAAGTTCACTTTGTACAGGTTAATAAAAAAATAAGTAAATCCAAACTGTTGCATCAAATGTGAAGAGATGGGAAGTATTATGAGTGTAAAAGGTACAGAAACATGAAGCACAACACATAACTCTGAGCCATCCTTTGTCAGTATCCCTCAGGTTCATAAGGATATGAACGTGCTCATCAGTTCTTGGAGCACTAAATGCAGTTTGTAAGCCTTGCTAGATTTTCATGCTACAAAGATATTTGAGTTTAGGTTAGCCTTTACTCAACTGCTCTCACTCTTTCTGGCCTTTTCCTGGCCTCTTGTTATGCCAACATGGTTTGGGATTTTGTTGCTCTGATATTCATGACTTTCCGTATACTAAGGTGGTTGTTAGCAATTGCTGACCCACAGGCAGCAATACCAAGTGAGTTGTGATGGAGGATGAGGTCAGGGAGACAGTAGTTAGTGCTCTCATTTTTGGGCTTAGTTTTAACTTTGAACTCTGCTGGGCCTTGAAAGGGCTGCAGGTGGCTAGCTGGTTTCACCCAGCTTAAGGAAGAAAGTCATCTTGACCTGGGCACATCCTCAGGCATTCCACCCTGTGCTAAAAAGATGTTGTGCCCGAAGGCACGTATATTGAGAAGGTAACTGTGCACCTATTTGGACTTTATATGTGGGATGTGATCTTAAAGAGACTATCAGAAGGAATCTTCCCTGCTTGTCTGCCTTCCTTATCCCTCAGTGCTTGTCTTTGTAGGCTCAGGCCACACTGTGCAGATTTCTGGGCTCTTTAAGCTTTTTGAGTACTCATTGTTTGTTGTACTTTGTTAATTTTCCTACCCTACAACTCCAAAAATAAAAGAAGTATGTCAAAATTTCGGATTTTCTGTCAACACCTAGGAATGCCCTGAAGCTTCTGCTTGCAGAATCTCTGTTGCATTTTTCTGACATTAGCTACTGAGGAATTTTAAAATAGACACTGTTCAAGAAAATTTATGTGATAAATCTAAATTGTGAGCACTTATGTTTATAATTAATGGTACATGGAAGGAAAGTCCATGCATTTCAGACTTGAAATGGGAGTTTGTGTTAATGTAATAGAGTTTGCCAAAGAAAACTCTCTATGAAAATGGAACTGCTGGAGCATAACCTGAGAATGAAAAGTATAAAGCTGCTGGGGATCCCACGAATCCCTCTGAAGAGCAGCTGGGTGGATATTTTGCTGAGTTTGAAGGCTAAAATCAGGAGTCTGTAGCTTGCCAGGTCCTGTGTTGCATAATGCAATTGCTTCTCTTCTAATAAGAAAACAGCCATTAAAGAGGCTTGCCTTTTATTAATGTCCTGTGGCTTGAGGTGTGTATGATTGAAACAAGACTTTTCATGCCACGATGCAAAGCTGGAAACCTCACATGAAAACTGCATTTGTTTTGGTTTCCGTGGTGGGTTTTTTGGTTTTGTTGTTTTTTTGAAAGCTGTCCCAGAATACTGGCTGCCACAGGAGAGGCATGCAGGGTTTTTACCAGAGGGTTCTGTGTGTATTGGGGCAGGGCAGATGCCATCTCACGTTAAAACAGAAGGATGCAGGCTGTGTGCAGCAGTTCACTTTGCAGTGGCTGGTGCTAAAGTGGGGAGAGGGGAAAATAATCTCACACAGCTCCTGGTAACTTCATACCTGCCTCTGTCAACTTCTTAAAATCTTGCACTGCACTCCAGAAGTTGTTTGCAGCAACTCATTGACTTGTCATTGAATGTTTTAAAACTCTGAAAACATGATTTTCCCAGCTTGTACTGGTGCCAGGTCTGATATGAAAACAAAATGTATTTCCTCTCTTTTTCCTAAGATAGTTTTTACACTCTTTTGGCTTCATGTATGTGAGTGACAGGATAATGACATAGACTGCCACCATTACTGAAAAGCCACATTTTTTAAAGTTAGTATTGGGAGGAGATAAAATGGGTGCAGTGTGAAGCTGTAATTTTTATTTGTTTAAAGAAAATAATAAAAAAACCCAAAGAACTCCTGAGTGTTGATAGTGATTACCTATAGATGTCTGATTTTCTTTTAAGGCAGTCTGATCTGCCAAACATTTGTATAGGTCCTCCATGATTAAATGACTGGTTCTCCCTAAGACATATATTGTCTCAAGACAGTATCTTAATAATGCAGTCAGGAAAAGATGAAGATTCTTTTGACTTTCATAGCGAAACATCCATGGTTTAATTTTAGGTTTAAGGTGAAATTCTACATGCTGCTCCTTGGTTTTTCACTGACAGACTGCATCTGTGTTGTGTGATGAAACAATGGAAAGCAGCTTTGGTTTTCAACTGGTTTTGTTCCCTGCACCAGCTCACCAGCCACACAGTTACCTACCTACCCTTGCTGGTGCAAGGACGAGGCAGGACCCAGAGAGGGCTTGCAGAGGAAGGCAGAAACCTCCAGTTTCAGGACCATTCTGGGGCTTTCCCAATAATCTAATCTGAAGGTGGTAATTTTTTTATTATTAAGTTAAGGGTGTGTCAAAAAGGGCTTACTTTCAAGATTGTTTTAATGCTGATAAAATCTCAAGCCCTTCACAGGTCAGTAAACCGTATTAATCTACAGTGACTGGTCATGGTGCTACATGTGACAGGAGACCACACTGGACTTCCTCCTGTGTGACATCGGGTATTTTCTTCATGCCCAGAAGGTGCTGCTCTAGCAGTAACTCATGGCCCTTTCTCCTTCAGGTCAGGTCTCGGGAACTTTAGCGTTTCTGCCACTCAGCCTGTGGTGGAAAGCAGTCAGAAGCCAGATATCATCTACTCATCATTTATTTGAGCCATTGTTATTGAAGGAGGAGGTGAGGCCTTGGGGGATAGCACTGTAAGCTAGGTGCTGCTTCTAAAATATATAAAAGTTCCAGTTGGTTCCGAAAGTCAGCCAGGTTATCAGCAAGTCACCTTGTGGCTGAGATAGCTGGTGAATTGCTTGCCTGTCTGATATGGTAGTAGCAAAGCTTAAATGTCTTCCATTTCTATATATATATTTTTTTTTTCTTTAATCAGCAATATAAGGTCTCTAAGCAGCTCTGTATCTTTATTTTATCATTCTTGGTTTTTTGTGTGAAGGTATTGGTCAGTGGGGAAACTATAAATCATCAAACTGTTGGCAGGAAAGTTAGACTTTTTAAAAGTCAGCAAAGGGTTGACGTCCATTAGAAAATGAAGAAGAATGATCTGCCTTGGGGAGGGATGTTTTTACTCAAAATAAACCTTGACAATGAGTGTATATGAGTTCATAGTGTTTTTCAAACATTCTTGCACTTAAAATATTTTCAGAGCACTCAGATTAAAATGACAGAGAACAATAGTATTATATGCTTGCATACAAGTTTGACTGGGTTCCATGTTTGTCATAATAGGAAATAGCAAATACAATATTCACTTAGCATCCATAATTCAGCCATGTTCTTTATTTGCTTTGGATTTTGGTAAGTAGTGTGTTGAACCACTTTCAGGCCCTGGAGAAAATCTGTGTTACAGAGAATGCTAATTCTGCCCAGAAAAAAACTCTGGAGCATGACCTTGCCAAACAGAGATTGAACCCTTTGATTTGGTGTAATTTTTCTGCTTTTTTTTCCCCTTGTTTTTCTTTTCACAAATGAGAATTTCCTTGTTAGAAGGTTACTGTCTTAAATTAAGACTTGATATTTATTTTTTCTGATTTTATCATGTTCCACTTTACTTTTGTGGCACTTCCTCTAGATATACGGACCACCCAGTTGTTTTAAGCCAGCTGTCAAAATAACATTCAGTAAGAGGATTTGCAGGAAGTAGCTCTGCAAATGGTTAAGTAGAGAGCGTGAATATAGCAGACCCATGTCTTACTGCTAATACTACCTTAGCAATTGCCATCAGCTACAGTTTTACAAGTCTAACCCCTAAATGTGGATTATTTCTGTTCTTCTATGTATGGTGTAGGGATTTGTAAAGAAAAGTCTTATGTGAGCTGAGTAGTAAAAATTACAGTCCTTTTTCATTTGTGTTAGACTGACATTTAAATGATTTCTGAAAACACTCATTGTTGGTCTTTCGACACAGACTGGCTCTATCTGAGCTCTTGTGCTTTGTCAGATGGTTAAAGAAGTCTTCATTCTCTTACTGGCTTAATTTTGTAACCAAAATGTGGTAAAGGTCCTTTTCCCTGAGTAAGGGATGGGCTTGTTTAGGACAGCTGTAAGTGCTCCACCATTGACATCTCCTATCTGCAAGAAATCTGCTGCTTCAGACTGCTTCGGGGATGTCACACACAGCTGTGCCCTCTGTTCAGGCAGTGAGTGTCATAAAGAGCATCTGTCAATGTGGGGTTTTTATATGAGTAACATTTCAGATCGAGGAATTTGAGGTCCTGACAAGATTTTGAGGTGATAGTCGTGTAGCTGTTCTCCAGTTGAACCTGAACCTCATGAAATGAGTTCACTCTCACTCTGAAGGCCTGTTCGCTCACACTGGGCTTTGCATTCCTTACAATGAACATAATTTTTCACTTTTTCTTGCTAAAGACTGAGTAGTTATGAGACCTGTACATGCCCAGTAGGAAAAAACAATGTCAGCCTAAAGGTTTTTCATCTGCTGCAGAGATGGGTCTTGAACCACTGGGAATGGTAGCTGCTTCTCTGCTCACTGAAAGATCTGGAGACAATAATAAGAGACCATCATGCCCCTCAGGAAGAACAGAAATGTTTTACAGCAATAAAAGAAATCTGTCTCAAATCAGTTCAGGCTGGACTATCAAGATGTGGCTCTAAGTGGCAATAACAGGCTTATCTATTGTGAAGGGAAAATGAACTATGTTGTAATGGGATTTTCAGCTGAATGAGAATCTAACCCTCAGTGTGGCCCTTGGTCCAAATCAAGCCTTACATGTTTGTTTTGTTTACCTAAGTCGTTGCACAATCAGGAAATGGGAGGAAAAGTTGTTTGCTTTCATGTCAAGGAAAGTTTATTCATGGAAGATGCAAGTAAAATGCACCGCTCCTTGAGGCGTCCAGATGGTGAGAACTCCCGTGTTTTGAAACCTGCAACCTTTGCTTCAAATATTTAAGGAAATTATGTAGCTTATAAAGAATTTTTCTGTACTGAAATGAATGTCTACAAGCTTCTTTGTTTCAAGAGCCTCCCTTGCTACATAGGAGTCCTCAGTATCTACCACTCAAGTGTTTGGGTTTGTGGTTTACTTCATTTGTTTTGGGTCGGGTGTTTTGTTTGTTTGGGTTTTTTTAACTTAAAAAAAACCAAATCAAACCAGGGGGTATTAACTTTAAAGTCAGAATTGCCCCTTAAGGGAGAGGTTTTGCCCAGCGCTCTGCAAATAGTTCAATTTAAATATGCCTTTAATAGGTTCACCCCAGTCTGGAGTCATTCTCCTCTCTGTTGAGCAGGACTTCTGTTCACTGAACCAGCAGTCAAGTAACTGTATCCCCCATTCCCTTCCAACTGCTTTGAGACTGTTAAGAAAAATTATCTCACTACAGGTTTATGTGAGGGATGGTAGCAGTACAAGGATGCAGGGAGGAGACACACAGCAAGCAGTTCTTTGTGAAATAAAACACCTGCATGTGTGATGACTTGTTGAGAACTGCAGTGGGAATTGTTTCTGTTGGTGGGATTCATAGAAGCATAGCCTGAAAAGAGTTAATTTTTCTTTTCTCTGGTACTTTCTTTGCAGTTGGATTTTACCTAAATAAAACTTCTTTAGCACTTGCCTGTTCATGTTGCATTTGGCACCGTCCTACACAGTCTGTCCATAAAATCTCAGTGCCCCAGATTTAGCCAAGTTATTATTATTCAGGTATTTGTTATTAACATCAATATTGTCAAATGTAAGTTAGCCAAGTGCATGCTTCACTATTTTCCTAATACATAAGTGAATTTGATTGTATTTTGTGTTTACACAAATATATCTGAACATGTTTTGGTATTTGCTGGTATGTTGTGCTGGCTAAATTAGAGGTGTTGGAATTTGTCAGACTCCTCTTGTGTCCCTCCCCCAGTCATTTTCCCAGAGCCTGAGAAACCACTTCTTCCAAAGAAGAATGTTTACACAACTTTGCATTGGTCACCAAGTACATGAAGTTTTGATTTTGAATGACTGGAGACCAGACAGCAGCAGTGCTTCTTGTGCTCTTGGAAGCGTTAACTCTTCAGTTTGTCTGTGGCAGTAGAATTCACAGGATGAACACAGAATGCTTTTATGTTCGCAGAAAATGGTTCAAAGCTTAAGCACTGCCTGTCTGCCATTTGTAATCAGCAGCAGCCAATGTGGAAGGAAGGACTCCTTGTAGGAAGAGAGGTGGCTGCTGTCCTTGATAGAGGACTCTGTTCCAGGAGCTCTCCTGTTTTGATTAGTTCTCTCTTTGCCAGATGTTGTCTGTAGTTCTCTTTCTCTGCTGAGTTTTCAAGAAGGCTGCAAAGAGGTCTATGGCTCAGATTAACACGGTGTTGCAGTTCACAGACTCTGTGTCTGAAATACCCATTTCATTCCTGCCTGTTGTTCCAAGTTTCCCTGGTTAGCAGGCTGAACTTTCAATGTTAGCTTTAACACTTAAAGGAAGCAGTTGTTCAAAATATAAACTCCTAAATACAGTAGTTGACCTGGCCTGATGATTTATGATGTTTCTTTTACATTCCAGGAGAAAATCCCTTTTACACAGGGGTGCATGATGTTAAAAATTAATACCTCCTTTAAAAGATATTAGAAACCCTCCCAGGAATTCTGTCTCTTTCAGTGTGGTGCATGTTTGATGATCGTCCTAACTTTCCACACACAAAGAAATAGCAGTTAGAAGTGTTTTGTCTTGAATTTGTGTTTTACATTACTCCCACTGAAAAACTGCTCTGTATGCATCAGGCTGATGTTGGGAGGACCCACATGGTAGCAGGATGTCTGCCCATATCCTGAGACTTGACAACACTGGCATGCTTTGCATCAGGAGGATATAAACTTCTCTGTTTTCTGAAGCTTTTCCTTCATTTTTGCTTCAGGGCAAAATGAAGTCAGCAGCATCTCTATAGCACCACTCCTGTGAATCTTGATGTGCCCACTCTGAGGTTGTCAAACACGAAATTTCAGCTGTAAAAAGGCTTGAATTCAGTATAATTTCTTTGGTCTGTTCTGTAATTACATCTTAGGTAATTGATGCTTGGAAGTGCATCCTGCCATGGTGTGGTTGGTAACGTCTACAGTTTCACACCGTTTAGACAAGCAGGTGCTTGGGGTGAACAGCAAAACGAAAAGTGGAAAAAGTACATTTCTGGCATAGTCTCATGAATATCCAGTAGCTTTGATTTCTCCAGGTGACACTCACAGTAAAGTGTTTTCCCCCACCCATACACAAAGGAGCTGTATAAAGGGCAATGCAGAAGTACAACTTCATTTAGTCTAATTAAGGAATCACAGAATCGTGTTTTAGAGGAACTAAATTTTATCCACTGAAAGGGGAAAATCTAACTAAATCTGACTAAAGCTTGCTAAATATGGCTACTCTGACTAAAATGACTAGAACGAAGTCAGTTATTGTGACTGTTATCTTTACTAATTCCCCAAGCCCAGGCATTCTTTGGGGATATATTACATCACTAGGGGCATAAGTTTAGAAATTGTGTGGGACTAGATGTACATAAGGTATATGATATGTGTTAATGGGACAGCAGCCTGTGTAAAATCATGGAGTCATGGCATTGTTCAGGTTGGAAAAGACCTCTAAGATCGCGGAGTCCAACCAGTAACCCAAGTCTACCACTAAACAGCATTCCCCCACCCGTGGCACATCTACACATCTCTTAAATATGTCCAAGAGCCTTCCAGGGATGGTAACTCCACTACCTCCCTGGGCAGCCTTTTCCAGTGTTTGACAACACTTTTGGTCAAGAAATTTTTCCTCGTGTCCAATCTAAACCTCCCCTGATGCAGCTTGAGGCCATTTCCTCTCATCATGTCCCAAGTTACCTGGGAGAAGAGACCGACCCCTGCCCTCCTTTCAGAGAGCTCTAGAGAGTGAAAAGGTCCCTCCTGAGTTTCCATTTCTTCGGACTAAACATCCCCAGCTCCCTCAGCTGCTCCTCATAGAACTTGTTCTCTAAATGCTTTGCCAGCCTCATTGCCCTTCTCTGGACGTGTTCCAGCACACCAATGTCTTTCTTGTAATAAGGGTCCCAAAATGAACACATTATTTGAGGTGTAGTATGAAAGTATGACTACAAAGTCTTTTTGATGTTCCGTCTCACTGCCAGAGCTGTTGTCTTCCTGGGAGGTAGTGGAGGGATGCCAAAAGATCTAAGGACATGGAGGAAAGGACTTGCCGGTATGCAGTTTGTGAATGCAAGAGAAAAGATACCTTAATAATAAGAAAAATGACATGTAGATGTTCTCTTCCAGTTTTCACCTGGCAGCCACGAAAGGGCATGCAGAGTGCCTCAGGATCATGGTGACACATGGTGCAGATGTGACAGCCCAAGATGGTGCAGGTATGCCTCTCTGAACCTAAACAAGTAGCATGATACACTCAGTTTGAGTATGTAGTTCTTGATGTGCAGAGTGAAAATACTGATTTGTCAACTTTGCTTTTCCCCACACACCGTGTAGGAAAAGCAGTTGTAACACTTGCAGGTTTAGGCATACTTGTTTTCCTGCACAGAGAATTCAGATTCTAAAGTCCTTAAAAACTTTTGTCCTAACACTACGAATTTTAGCACTTGTAGTGGACTCCAGATGCAAAATAGTTGCTCAATTTTTTGAATTGTTATTTTTAAGTAAAAAAATAAAAGAAACTAATTCTCCTCCCCCAGCTCTTATTACATGTTGCATCAAGATCTCCGATTTTGCTTTTATGTTTATCCAAGCTATTAATCCCATTAACTTTACAGGAGTTGCAGTAAGACATTTCCTCAGGATTATGACATAGTGAAAACAGCTGATACAGGCCAAAACAGAGCTGAGAGCTGTTAAGTATGATATTTCAGTTCTCAAAAGTCCTATGCTTAATTACTGCTCCACTAGGAGAATGATGGGAGCTGAGTTTGAAACTGGCAAACTCTTTTCAATAGATTTCAGTTGACACATCTGTGGGATCTGTGCCCAGCATTTTCTCTGGCTAGCTGAGCCACCTGGATGAGCTGTCAGCATTCTGTCTCTCCAGTAATGATGTGTAAATGCTGGGCTCATGGGTTCTGCTTCAGCCACTTATTGCAGCCTGAGGGAATCTCTGTCATACATGGGAATGATTTGCCTCTATAGAGAAGTGTCTGTGATACTGGAAGAAGCATTCGTATTTTACATAAGGATAAGGCAATATATGTACCTGGTGCAGACTATTATTCAGAATTCATGCTTCACCTTGCCTGATGATGTATCAGTTGCTTGGGTCCTAAGAGGTTGCCTGTAAACTTCCACCTGAGAGTGTCAGCCCAGAGCTCAATAGTGAAATCCTTCTCTGTAAAAGTCTCATCGTTTGCAATGAGAGTTTCCTGTCACGAGTGTCTTTGTCCATACTGAGTACTGAATCCTGGTTCCTTCTTTTCTTAGTTGCATGAATAATTTGTTCTTTTGCTGTCTCGTCATCTTCAATTTTTCAGATGCTCTGTAGGATGAAGCTGGGGGAGAGTCTTCAGCGATTCATCATAAATCTGTAGTCAGTAAATCATGGCATTGCATAGCTAAATGTGAACTCAGAGGTGCTAAGTAAATTAATTGAAATGCATACCAGTGTAGACCTGTGTTTGATAGGGCATGGGGGATCTATAAGGTGCAAACTAAAGTACCTGTATTTGAGTCTTCTCTGTGCATTTCATGGATGACACAAACTTAATACAGTTGTAGGTGGTGAATTTGGCGGGTTATGCTCTTGATGCTGCGTTACTTTTTCATTGCCAAATAGCAAAACTCATGAAGACACCAACAGACATCTGTGTGAGAGGGAGGCTGCGTAATACTGGAAAATGGTTTTCTAAGAAACAAGACATAATGTACAATCTTAGGCTTATGTGTGCCAGGGTGCAGTCTGACACACTGTTTGTGTCGCTCCTTTTTACGAACCAAGACTTTAAGGTTATTCTGTTATCTGCCTGAACAACAGTCTGTAGTAAAGACATTCTGCTTAATGTAGGTTTTTACTTTGTTTTGTCTACCCCTACTTTTTATGTGTCGGATAATTCAAGATTTTGCCTTTGTCATGGAAGGGTTTATTCCTGTGCTTTGGCATGATTGAATAAGTAATTTGCTTTGCTTTTATTCATTTAGGGCACAGTGCTTTACATCTTGCAGCGAAGAACAGCCACCCTGATTGTGTTAAGAGGTTACTTCAGGTAAAAGAAAAATCAAATTAATTTTGGTTTTTGAAATTTTAATTTGGTTCCATTAGATGTTGGCACATTTTCTGCTAATAATCTGCACTGCACTTCTATGCTGTTGTTCTATCTCCTTGACATCAAGAGAGGCGCATCAAGAGTTTGAACATAAAGAGTTTAAGGACCTTTCAGGCACTGTGAATGGATGGTAGAAAACAGTGTATCTTCCCTGAGTGGTCTGCAAACACAGTTTTCCATGTCCAGCTGCTCTGACATAGCTTGGTTGGGTTTCAAGCAGGTTGTAGCTTCACTTTGACTTGCTGTGTTTTGTCTGTGTGGTTGGATGGCTTGGAATTAGGTGGATTAAGAGTTACTGGGGAAAATGATTTTTCACTTCTGGGGGAATTCTGATAATGTTCCACTGGAATGCTTTCTGTCTGTTCACCATAGAAACGTTTTCAAGTTTCAAGTCAAAGAGAGACGAAACCAAAGTAGTTTAGATCCAAAAATAATATGGAAATAATTGAATCCTCCGTGAAATGAAGTAGAGGACTTCAGGTCCTTTACTGGTGAGGGGTTAGAAAGGGAGTTGAGTGAATGGGAACAGAAAATAAGAAAAACAAAAGTGAAGATGAGCAGAAAAGTCTCATGGGTGTTGAAGATGAGTGCTAGTAAGCAAAGACATTGTCCATCTCAGCTTCATTTCAGAAATACAGGGAATTTTTCATGGTGGTGATCAGAGAAATGGAACAGATCTTTCTAAGTTTGGAGTTATCAGTGAGTCTCAGATGACATAATGAATACAGACTGGGAATTCAGATGAAATAATGAATAACAGCCCCGCTTGAACACGATGGTGCAGAAGGAGAATGGATCCTATATCCCAGCCTCCAGAGTGTTTTTCCCTGATGGCCTCAGGGCTCTCCAGCTGTCCTGTGGCTGACCTCTGTCAGTGTCTCTGACAACCCAGGGTCCAGTTTCACTGACTCCCACCTCCATACTCCTTGCAAGCTGTCTGCCCTGCTGCTCCCCAGGCGGGAAGGGCTATCCTTAGCCCCCGCAGCGCATCCCATTGGGAGGACCCACATCGCCATCAGGCCGTCACTGGTGGCATCGCAGGCAGCAGCACCAACAGCTCAGAACGAGTTGTGTTCAACACCAAGGATCTGCTCCCCTTCCACTTGCCTGCTGCAGCCACAGAGTGCTTTTGTTGATGTTTTTCTTGGTTTATTTCAATATGCAGATTTCTAAATATGTTCCTAAGTGCAAACCAGTTGGTAATATTCTCCAGTGATTCATGCTCTTAGGATTATATTCTGTGGACCAAAGGGTGTGTGTGAGGAGTGTCTAACTGATGTTGAATCAAACAGGCTGAATAACTATTTTACACAGGCAGAATCTTGACATTTTTGTTACACAGAATGTAGTGATCTCTGTGATCCTGTTTTCCTAGGTAATCATAGGCATGTTGGAGAGAATGCTGCATGTAAAATCAAAAGTCATATTGTTTGTTTCCTAGAAACATGTAATTTTAGGGTCCTGTCTTCTCCTGCCCGAAGAAAAGCACTGAAGCTTGTGAAGGGTTTAGAGAATCAGTCCTGTGAGGAGCAACTGAGGGAGCTGGTGGTGTTTAGCCTGGAGAAAAGGAGGCTCAGGGTGAATCATATCACAGTGAGAAAAGAGGAAATGGCCTCAAGTTGTGCCCAGGGAGATTTAAGTTGGATATTAGGAAAATTTCTTCACCAGAAGGGCTGTCAAGCATTGAAAGAGGCTGCCCAGGAAAGTGGTGGAGTCACCATCCCTGGAGGGGTTTAAGAGACACGTAGATGTGGGACATGCTTTAGTGATGAACTTGGCAGTGCTGAGTTAATAGTTGAATTTGATGATCCTGATGGTTATTTCAAAACCAAATGAATCTAAGTTTCTATTTTACTTTCTCTTTGTTGTAACTAAAACAAGAATCTTCTGTACCAAAACGAGCCTTGATTAGGATTTGAATTGTTTTTTTCATTACTATTTATTGCTTTGAAGTCTGGATTGATCAGTAGCATCTGGTGATTGTAAAACAATAAGATATAACTGCATTGTTGGTGCCTATTTTTAAAAATGTGAATGAACTCTTACTGCATTCGACAGTGGGCCCCTGGAATTGTCATGAACTTAACAAGGCCACGTGCTGCTGCACCTGGGTCAGCCCAGAGAGCCAAACGTGTCCTGGGCTTCAGCCAGAGCCCCGTGGGCAGCAGGGGAGGGAGGGGATTCTGCCCCTCTGCTCTGCTCTGCTGAGACCCACCTGGAGCATCCAGCTCTGGGGTCCCAGCACAGGAAGGACAGGGACCTGTCGGAGTGAGTCCAGAGCAGGGACATGAAGGTGATCAGAGCAATGGAGTACCCCTCCTATGAGAAAAGGGTGAGACTGTGTTCAGCCCAGAGAAGAGAAGGCTCCCAGGAAACCTTAGAGCCACTTTTCAGTATCTAAGGGGCCACACAGCAAAGCCAGAGAGGGACTTTTTACGCTGGTGTGTAGTGATAGGGCAAGGGGGAATGGCTTCAAACTGAAGGAGGGCAGGTTTGGATTTGGTATTAGGAAGAAATCCTTTACTGTGAGGGTGGCGAGGCCCTGGCACAGGCTGCCCGGAGGAGCAGTGGATGCCCCATCCCTGGCACTGTTCAAGGCCAATTGGATGGAGCTTTAAGGAACCTGGTCTGGTGGAAGGTGTCCTTGCCCATGGCAGGGGGTTGGAACAAGATGGTCTTTAAGGACTCTTCTAATCCAAACCATGCTACAGTTCTATGAAATAATGCAGGGCAGATTGCCTTAGGACATTGTTGCTTTAGCTTTTACTCTGTTAAAAAAAAATACGATTCTGAGGCAAAAGGGAGAGTTTCTTTCATTTTTTATTTACTGATTTAAATGATTCTGAAACTATAATATTTTTTAGGGATAGCTCTCTTGATCATGAGGATTTCCTATGGCTTCAATATAAGCTGGTATGAAGACAGGAAATACCAGATTGGTAGAGAGAGAAGCTGTATCTTCCTTCAATGTTCTTATCTGAAGCAGCATGTAAATCTTTTTGTAAAGATGTTAAGCACTCTGTTGATACAAAACATATGTTTTATTTTCTTTGTGTTTCTCTAATTGCTTTTTTTCGTTCTCCTTATTGAATTGTGCAGAGTAAATGTCCAGCAGACAGCACTGACAATTCTGGGAAAACAGCTTTACATTATGCAGGTAATTTCTTTGATGAAAGTTTGTACTTTCATGTTTTGTTGTGCTTGATATTCCTAGCTCATCAGCCTAGAATTTGTGTTTTGTACCCCAGTGTGATGCTGTGGTATTGCAAGTGGAAAAGTCGGACACAATTTTTGAAATCGAGGTTTAATGGACTTTCATGCTTGTCTTCTTTTTTTAATTTATCTTTGTTTTCTTTCAGCTGCATGTGGGTGTCTTCAGGCAGTTCAACTTCTGTGTGAACACAAATGTCCCCTTAACATCAAAGATTTGGTATGTACGTCTTCTATTGTGTACTGCAGATACTTCAGAGCTCTTATCACCCTCATTCCGTGCTGTTACCACCCTCCACCCCAGGTGTAGTAGTTCAAAGCGATGCTGTGCTCGTGTACCTTCTTGGATTTCTCTGCTGGAGGAAGCTCCTTTTGCAGCTCACCATTGCAGAGGTGTGGAAGCACTTCACAATCTGATACCATAGTGTCAGGATTTGCTGATCGTTGGGACATTGGCACAAGTAGCTGCAATCAATTCTTGCACATTCAAAACGTAATTAAAAGTGTTTCCCTTGTCTCCAGGAGGCTTTGGAAAAGGCCCAGTATGGGGCCAAGGGCTGCAAAATGCTCACAAAGCCCAACCAGACTATGATAAGCCTGAGGGGAAAAATTATACCTGACATATTCGGAAGGCTCAGAGACACTGCATTCATTGCTGTGAAATGTCTACAGCCAGCCAGGTCTGGTTTTGGAATGATGCAACTGCCTTATAGAAAACACAGTGATAAAGGGAGGGGATCTGTAAAGCACAGGCCCGGCAGGAAGGGATAAAGGTATTCAAACTTGTCTGGTTTTGGTCTTGGTCTATCTCCCTCTTGTCTGGTCTTTCTAACAAAAACAAATATGTCACAGACATTTGATCTAAGATTTCAGCAGACGTATTTTAAAAGCATAAAAGGTTTATTCAGTCTTAAGGCTGTAGGAGTATCTTAAAAATGTCTTGAGCTACCTAATGGCCGGTTATGGGAGAGAGAGAGACCAGCCTCAGAGGTGCATGACAAAATGATAAGCAATGGTCAGAATCTGGGTAGTGGACCTAACTGGGAAATTCCAGTTAGGTACTAGTAAAAGAATAACCTCACCTTGAAGGTCGTCAAACACTGGAACTGGTACCCAGAGCTGTGTCTACCTTTGGAGATGCTTAAAACGTGACTGGACAAGTCTCTGAGCAATGTACTGCAACTTGAAGTTTGCCTAGCTCTGGATTGAGAAAAAAGTGGTAGAAACCTCAGATACCTCTAAAGGTGTCTTACATCTGTGTTATTCTGTGACTTTATGAAATGTTGTATTTTTGCCTAGTATTTAGTTAAAATCACAATTTTTGTTGCGGAGCTACTGAAAGGTAATTTGTAGTTTCAAAACAATTATTTTAGCATTGAGCAAACAGCAAAGGGAGTACAAAAGCAAAAAGCATTCCTGCTCTTTATGCTTTGTGTCATCCCCAGCAGACAAGAAAGGAATTATAGCACACTCAGCTGTATTTATGGTGCACAAGAAAAATGTACTGATAGCACCTTATTTTTGCTTTGTAAAGGTAAAATTTATAGCTGACTTTTAATCTCAGTGTATTTTTGTAAGTAAATGGAATATTGTTCATAGTCTCTTTATGTGCATTTCTAGGATGGGAACATACCTCTGCTGCTTGC
Organism: Oreocharis arfaki; assembly: GCA_013398015.1. Taxonomy (NCBI): domain Eukaryota; kingdom Metazoa; phylum Chordata; class Aves; order Passeriformes; family Paramythiidae; genus Oreocharis; species Oreocharis arfaki. Next base: position 2,218,189 of record VZRR01006745.1, on the reverse strand, counting down.
AGTACAAAATGGTCATGTAGAAGTCTGCAAATACCTTCTGGATCATGGAGCAGACATCAACACCAGGGATAAAAATGGAAGGTACAGTAGGTTGACATGTTGACTCTTCACCAAAGCTGAGTGTCAGAGGAAGAATCCATCTCAAATCCTTCCCAAAATAGCTGATGTTAGGTGAAACAATGCTTTCTGTACTAGACAGCGTATCCTGATGGCTGAGAAGGCTTACAGAATTCTGACTAAAGCAAAAGATGAAAGAGAAACTATGTGACTATAAAACTGATGTGCCTGTAAGATTACCCTTGGGCTATCGGAGCATTATATCCTATTTTTAAATGATTCCTATACACATCTGATTGATAGCACTTACCCACACATCGCTTTCTAAGTGTCCCAGTTTGAATGCTGCTCTCTTCTTGGAATGAGCTAGGAGCTCCAACTTAAATCCTTAAAAACTGCTACTTGTGAGTAAAATCTGTGGAGGGTTGTTTTTTCTGCCATGATGCAACCACAGCAGCAAGAAAAAAATACAGTAAAGCTCTATAGTGGAGATGCTGTTTTTTTAGAAGGTGCCAATTAGAGATTTTTTTGCATTAATAGACATGCATGTGTCAGGAAACTTTTTAGAAAGCAACATCCTTGTGGTGAAAAATGCACTTGTTTTGAAGATACTGACAAAGATATGGAGTCTTACAAAATTATGGACTGTTTTATAAAGAGTTGGTTAAACTGTGAGGGTAAAGTAGGACACTCAGAAGATTTGGCACTTACACTTCATAATAATTTTGATTATTCCATGTGACACAATACTGATTCTGTTCCCTGGCAGCACCTGTGACTATAAGACTGGGCCCTAACTTGTTTTTTATCAGTCCAAAGTTCATTAGTGAGCTCTTTGTGTCCAGCTGTCTGAAGAAAACCCCTTTGTTGTCTGTCAGTTTTCGTGGCCTCATGGGTGCTTTGAACTTGAGGTGCTGCACACTCTGGGACCTCTGCCTTCCTCTCACTCTCCTAGTATTTAATCAGCAGACAGTGTTAAGACTTTCTGCTTTAATTGGACCAAGGAGTTTCTGTCATAGATACAACTCCCATTTCTGTATTTGTTTTTAAAGACAGTACTGTGTGTACAAGCAACAAAACGTTGTAACATGGAGTATGCTGGTTTACTTCTTGCTTTCGTTGTGGTGAGGGGAGGGACTACTCATGTTCACAGAAGTAGTTAAAATTTTACTGAAACAGGAGAAACCTTGTTGGGAGAAGAGAGGGATAACCTTTGAAAATGGCATCTCCAGATTCCTATTGCGTCTAGACTAAGTGAATTATTTTGGTGGTCTAGAACCATCCCTGTGACTCTGGAGGTGTTACCTGAGTTATCACTTGCCACTCCTTTCACCACAGCACTGCAACAGCATCGCTTTTCCAAGTGACTCACCCATTACAGAGAGTATGTTTAATTCATTAGTGAAACTATTGTCTTAATATTTAGCAAATATTATCACTGTAGTAACTTTTCAGCTTCATATCTGCACTGAGGAATGTGTTTGGTAGTAGACTTGGTCAACCTATTAGACATGTTTTCATGCTGAGAAAGGAGAACTCTGCCCAAGCAGGAAGGCAGTATTAGAGCATGCTTGAAAGGTGAGGTTTTTTGTGTGTTTGTAATTATTCTGTATGTCTCTTCTGGCCCCTTCAAATGATTGAGAACAGCAGATACAACCTGTTGGGAAAGACTCCTTCTGCGTGCTCTCCTTACTCTAGGAGCTGTCTCTGTGCAGCTGCCCTGTGTTCAAAAGGGAATTGTTTGTGCTCTCATTAACTTCTTTTTTTTTTCAGCTGACAGTATCACAGGGTTTGAGGTCAATCTCATCTCTTGGACTCACTGAAGATCTTTTAGATTTGTTTGTCTTTTTGACTGAAATCTGTTTGTCTCAAGCACAACATGTGAAAGAGCAACAGTGGAATAAGGGCGTTCATGTTGTGCCACCACTGCAATTGTAGTGTAGCAGTGAGGTTTGTTAGTCTGGCTCTATCCTGCAGCCATTTCTGTCTGTGACTCTCCTCTCAGCCTCAGGAAGCCATGTTTAGAAGTGTTTGCAGACCTATGTTTGCAGCTGGAGTGTATGAGGAAGAGGAGGAGGGGCTGGCAGGTGTTCGTAAGGAGAAACAGCAGTTACATTTATGTACCAATACACGTGTTGATGGAATCTTGGACTTCATTACACAGTAACAGTCACACTTTTTTTTCCCTGAAAAAACGAGCTGCTTAGAAAGGATGCCCTTGACACTTCCTGTTTGTGTTTTTGTTTTTTTACTCTTGTTCAGATCCGCTTTGATGATGGCTTGTGAAGCTAGCAGCCCTAACATGGTGGAAGCTTTCCTTAGGAGAGGTGCAGATGTCAGTTTGGTAGATGTCTTTGGACAGAATGCCCTGCATTACGCCAAGCTCTCCGAGAATACAGGGATCCAGAATCTCCTGTCATCGAAGATATCACAGGATATGGGTATGTGAGAGGGGCTGACTTGCAATTTGTCACTTCTTGAACAGGCTACATGTATGTTTAGCACTGAACGAATTCAAAGTGTAGCTTGAAATGTTGCAAAAGCCATTTTCAAGATCATTTGGCTGAGACTTCCCAAAAACTCTTTGCCATAGATGGTAATATTTAGCATGGGATAAAGCCCTGAGCAGGCCAAAAGGAGGTGTTTTGGAGAAAGAAAAGATAAGTTGATGTAGCAGCATTGTGAAGTTTTGTATACAATTTGGAATGGATTCTCTTTTCTCAGTAGAGGGGTTGGAGAAGGAGCTAAAGTAGGCAGGGGGTTTTATGGTCAAACTACAATGGATTTCTAAAGTAGGAAGCTTAATGGATAAGAATGGCGCAAGACTATAATAGAATAAGAATTGTCATAATTCTTCAGAATTTTTCTCAAAATGAAACCAGACTGTAGCAGGGAAAGGATGTGATTGAAATGGAATGTGCAAATTATTTTTGTCAGGTTTCAGACAGGAATTCAAACCCCAAACCCTTTATCTATGGTATGGGAAGTAGAGTGGAGAGGTGGGTTAAGAATGGCAAATAGCTCTTCCTTTAATAACTTTTCTTTATTACACTTCTTTTCTGCTCCACAGATGCAAAGTCTCCAACAAAAGCGAAGCAGGTATTTGTCCTTTTGGTTTTGAAAATACTCTGACTCTCTAGACTCGCAACATAAGAAAAAACAGTAACTGGAAGCACTAGTAAATGTCACTGTGAGATGAGTTGCCATGACTACTATGTAATGTAAAAGGTTTTTGTTGCTTAGTTAAGAAACATGTTTCAGGAAAATTACTTTTAGACTTGGTTTCTCTGTGTAACAGCAGCCAACACCCTTGGTGAGCGAAGGAAGGGAGGGCGAGTGTGTATGTGCATGTGTGCTGAGATGGTTCCTGCTTTCCTCGTGTGTAGTGCAGGAGCGTGGCTGTGGGACACCCTGTCTCTTTAAACTGCAGAAAAGAGGATCGAAAAAATTCTCTCTTTCTAAGACGTAAAATTGAAGGTTATCCCTGGTTGCTGGAGACCCCTTCCTGCAAGAATCCCCGCAGAATTAGGCAATTAAATTAGTTTCTAATGTTTTTTATTTAGTGTCTTATCTTGGAGTGCAAGTAGACCTTGTAGACCTGCTGGTGGCTGGGAAGTAGGCGAGGGTGCAATGCATTGGTTCATTCCTTCCCTGAGTGCAGAGGAGGCTTTTTCAGGGGGCTCAGGCAGAAGCTGGTGGAGAAGAAAGGTGGTAGCTGTGAAGGATGCATGACTGGGCTGTGTGTGAATTGAAGTGTTTTAAAGTCACTGGTGCTAAACTTATTGTCAGCCTCTGCTTTTTCACTAAATCTTGTTCGTTTTCACTGAAGCATGGATTACAAGGGAGCAGATTTTTATTGTCAGGCATGTTTAATATCTTTGTGTTATTAGAGATGTGGTCTTTACATAGGGGAAAAAAGGCACTGCATGAGCTGCTGAAGTTGATATTAATGTGGGATTTTTTTTTAATTTTTTTTTTTTTTCATAAAACAACTTGCTCGGACTTTACTAACCAAACTAACAAACCTACATTTTCTGGCTGGTGAAACTTTCAGCATGATCAAGGCTGTAAATTAAGTTCAGAAAGAAGTGGAACTCCAAAAAAACGCAAAGCCCCACCTCCTCCTATCAGTCCTATTCAGGTAAAGAAAAGACCAATTTTGAAATGCTTTTAGGGGATGTAAAGCTTTTTGAACATTATTCGGATTATGTGGGCAGGATTTTCTCTGTCACTCTTATTTTATATGCCTGTCTTACCATGAGTGCTTTTCCTGATGTTAGGATGACACAATGAAAACACATGTTCGTTGGGTTAACTAAGCAAAATTGCTTAAAATACAGCATGGTCTAAGATACAACTGTACAAATTTTACTGTACAGCTGCTTCTTCCAACTAAAGTTGAAGTTATCCTTTTCGCTGGTTTCAATAAGAAAATAGTTCTGTATGTTTTAGTTATACATATGGACAGATATTATTGTGAGCCTGGATGCACATCAAAATAAAATACTTAAACTGCGTTTTGATACTATGTAAATCTATTTAGTAGTTATGTTTAATCTTAAACCAGGATGTTACCTGTGTAACAGCTACACTCCTTACGTAATACTGGTTCAGAAAGGCGCTAAATCATTAGGTCTGTTCTCTGAAAATAATCTAGAATTGTGACTTATGGTAGCACAGGTGAAAGTACTCTTTAATGCATGCGTGTGCATATATATATATATGTGTAAGTGTATATATATATATGGGCATATGTTAGAGAGGTAGCTGTATGTGCATGTAGGTATACACACCTATTTATATGAAATTTTTTATAGGTTAATGATTTGTCCTCTCCACACTCATCAACTTCAACTCCCATGACTGGAAAAGGGCAGGCTTTCTTCGCTGATCAAGTGTGCAAGGTATCAGTGTTCTGTTCTTAGGAGCTTAGGGAAGAAAAGTACAGAATCTGTTTTGCTTGATATTCTGTTTTGATGACTGCAGAGTCTTCTGTGACTTAATTAGCTGAATTTTGGGAACAAAAATGAATCCAAATCTATTTCAATACAATTCATAAGACAAGTGTAAAGATTGCTTTAATGTATAACAAATACGTGCATATAAATAGTCATAGATGAGTCAGTGTTTTAGAGTATGGTTATGAAAGTATTGGTGCTCCAAGAGTTCAATTTCTAATACCAGCAAAGTGCATGGAACTGGGCACTGCAAAAAGAGACCCTTTTACCAAGAAACATCAGTGAAAAGGTTGAGTGTGATCTTTACCTTGTGTTGCCGCAGGCTTTTTTGAATACATGTCAGTATATTGCTATTACTATCACAGGGTCTGCATTCTTCCAAACTACTTAGAAGATAGTTGGCTGTATTTCATTAGTATTTAATGGGAATTGGGCAATGGAACTTCAATGGCTTTAGCAGACTTTGAAATACTGAACACATGCTACAATTAAACAAGACCTCAGAAATAAAAGACACCCACTTGGACAGGCTTTATCCAGCAGAGTCTATGCTGTCTATGATTATTTTTGGTGAACTGTCCAGTTTTACATCTGCTTTCTGTGAAAATGTTTTCTTTTGATGTCTTAGCAGGAAGAATTCAGCTCCTTGCACAGGGATAGTAAAGACAGGCTGAGTGACAGCACAACAGGTATGCAATTAATCTTTATTTCATTAGGCGTTTTAGGTGGCATGAAATGCTGAAAACCTCTGTACCTTTCCACTTAGAACATGAGACACACTAAGTATTGAGAATGATATTTTGTAATTCCACAAGCGGCTCCCCACCAAAACATCCTGCTTCTATTGTGTGAACTTAATGCGTTCTTGGGGAGTTTATAGGAACAGTTTTGAGTTTGCTTGCTCACTGCATTTAATGGTAATGGAACAAACTGTTTAATTTGAAATGTTAGAATAACTAACTAGCTAGCATTTCAGCTTTTTGAAAGCTTTTGAATCTATTTTTTTCTCTAAAGGTGCTGATAGTTTACTGGATGTGAGTTCTGAAGCTGACCAACAAGATCTACTTCTGTTGATGCAAGCAAAAATTGCCTCTCTGACATTGCACAATAAGGAGCTGCAGGACAAATTACAGGTGGCATATTTTTGTGCTGTGCTGGTGCTCTCCTAATCTGCTAGGCAGAACAAAGAGCTGCTTACTGTTTTAAAGAGTTGTGCTGTGAAGATCTTTTAACAAGCTTGTTGGTAAGATCATGGAAACACTCTGCCCCAAAGGATTAAATCAGTGTTTTGATCTTCTCACTTTTCCCATAAATTACTGAATAACTTTGTTTATTATGATAACCACATTCTAAAAGATGTTGTTAACAGTTGTGCTAGCAGAATTTTAATTTGCATAGCTTTGATTATTAGCTTATGGAGCTCAGCCCAGACTTTCAGAGGAGCTTGGCACTTACTGCTTTCTCTCACTGTAGATGGCTAAATAGGAGCAGCTGAGTTTTGAATTTTTCTAAAACTTTCTTCCATAGTTCTTTAATCATCTCTCTCTGTAGGATGTGGCAATACTTCCTTGCTTACTCTATTCTAAAAAAATGGAATAATGTACTTTTTTTTATTGTGCAATTGTTGGTTCTTTTTGGACAGGAAAGAACACCTAAAGAAGTGGATTCAACTGTAGAGTCTTATTCAACCCCAATACAATTTGAGCAAACAGCAGAGAGACAAAATGAGTTCTTGGCGCAGGAGCTGAAGCCTAGATTAAATGCCACTCAAAGCCAAGAAAAGTTGACAAGCCCCAGAGAAATAAAAATTAAGTACCTCCAGGAAGACTTAAAGGATGTGCAGAGAAAATTAGAGAATTCTGAAGCCAAACAAAAGCCAGTGGAAACTCAGGTTCAGTCTAGAGTCTCAGAGACAGATCATTTAAATAGCCCAGACATTTCAGAAAATGGTTCTGATCTTAATCTGAAGTTTCAAGAAACTCAGAACAGGTATGAGGAAGCTGTGAAAGAGGCTGTTCGAAAGAATGTACAAAGGCAAAAGAAGCCAGGTCTTGTTTCCTCTGAAAGTGAAGAAACCTGTTCTGATCTAAGTATGTTGAAGGTTACATATGGAGAAGTTGAAGCACTTAAGGAAGAATTGAAGAAAGCACTGGAGGAAAGCGAAAGACAAAAAGAAAAAGTGAGAGAGCTGCAGAAAAAGTTTGAAGACAGAGAGCAGAACGTGGCAAGCAAATTGTCTGTGGAAGAGTGTGAGGAAATGAAGAATTCATATTGTTCAGTTATTGAAAACATTAATCAAGAGAAAGCGTTGTTGATTGAGAGGTACAAGGAAGGGCAAGAGGAAATTAAAAGGCTACAGGACAAGCTGACAAATCAGATGCAGTTGGAATCTAGTGCTGATGTTGGAGAAAGGAAAGATGTAATGCACAGAACGATAGACGAGCTCAACAAGCAACTTAGTGAATTGTCTCAGTTGTACAAAGAAGCACAGACAGAGCTTGAAGACTATAGGAAGAAAAAAACTCTAGATGATATAGCTTCAGACTACATTCCTAGAGATGAACATGAGAAACTGATGGAGGTAACAAATTCTTTGAAATACAAAGCAGAAAATGAGTTATCAGAAATGAAATCCCAGTACACAAAAGTATTAGATGAAGCAGAAGAGCTCAAGCAACTGCTAGACACTCAGAAACAGAACTCTTTGCCAATTACTGAACACCGTCAGGTAATCAATGCACTCAGAAATACTATAAAGGAGATGGAGGAAGAAATAAATGAGCTCAAACGACTGCTTAGCAACAAGGAAAGTGAATTAAGAAACTTGGAAAAGGCGTTACTGGAAGAAAAAGCTGCCATTAATGAAGCGATGGTACCCAAGGCCACGTATGAAAAGCTCCAGTCCTCACTAGAGGGTGAAGTTAGTACTTTGTCATCCAAACTGAAGGATGTAATCCGAGAGAAGGAAAATATATCTTCAGATGCCATGAAGCTGAGAAATGAGATTTTGCACTTGAAAGAAGCGAAGGATGGTATGCATACTCTGCTTGAAGCAAAGGAACGGGAGGTGACTGATCTTCAGCACAAGTACCACCAAGTTCAAGAAGCTCTTATTGAAATGAAAAACTCATCAAAACTAGAAGAAGATAAAGACAAAAAGGTCAGTGACTCACTACAGTGGAGGGGTAGTGCGAGTTTAGAATGCAAAACATGTTGGCTGGTGCACAAGTGACCTGACAGACCATGTGGGTTCAAGGAACTTCTGAGTGCATTTGCCCCTCTGAAAATCCAGGTATCGAAGTCAAAGGAGTTCTCAGTATGTTTGGCTTTGCAGTTGGTTTCCCTCCCCTGTGGAAATACACATGATCTTTCAATTTACCTCTTTTAAGTTCTGCTTAGGTTGGGTTCACACTACTCAGGCAGCTGAAGTCAAAGAAGTGAGATTTACAGCAGGAAGAGATTGCAGAGGAGACAAGAAAATGAAATATCAGGAAGGAGCAAAAATTAACTGTTGTGATGTTACTACATCATCTCAACCATGGCATGATTTGACTAATTTTCCCCTGCAGCTACCATATCTGTCACTACAAATTTCTTTATAAAGAGCTGTGCATTTTGTTAGCTGTGAATAGCTGGCCTGTGTTTGGTTCAGCAGCCGAATTTGTAAAGGTAGTAAATGCAGCCCTTCTTGTTAAATATTTCTGATGTTCAGAACAAGGAGTGCAATTTGAATAAGACTGGACTAGGATGGGGAAGAGAGCAGCATTGTAACTCCTTTCTTACATGACATCTCTCTTTGTTTGAAGAGTTTATTGGCAATTTGATTTTCCACACTTCTTAAATGTAAGTCACAAGTAACTCAAAGATAAGACACACAGGAATACAGTATGGATTGCACATTTTAATGAAAACCCGTTTGTTGTCTCCCTAGATCAATGAAATGTCCAAGGAAATTAGCAAATTGAAAGAAGCATTGAACAGCCTTTCTCAGCTCTCCTACTCAACCAGTGCCCCCAAAAGACAAAGCCAGCACCTGGAGGTGTTACAGCAGCAAGTGAAGCAGTTGCAAAACCAACTGACTGTAAGTGTGGTAATTTATAAACCTAACAGTAGTCCCAGTTCTCCAAAGAAATGCATGCTATCCTTCAATCTGCCTTATTTAGAATAGAGTGCAGTCAGTGAGTACATGGAAAAGAATTTTCATCCAAAAATTCTGTAATTTCTGTTTCTCTGAAAAACATAGGAATTTATAAGTCATGAACAGCACTTTAGAAAGAGCCTAACTAAAGACAGCTGGTTTTCCACGTGTTTTTCTCAGACCAATAGAGAAACAGATTTCTTGTAGTAGAGTGGAGTGACCAAACCTGCTGCTCAGACTTTTGTTTGTGGAAAAGTATGATCAGTGTGCAGGGGATTTTCAAGAACATTCATCAGCTGAAGTTGTTTTGGGTTTTTAAGCTTTTTGGAAAAAAGCATGAGGTTTCAGATCAAGCAATCTGATTATGGAGAGCCCAGTTTATTTTCTGAAATTCTGAATGGCTTACAGATTTTTTAATTGATTGTATTCTTTGTGCATGAAAGGTCCAGTCTTCTAAGCTAGTGGAGTCATAATTGATATTTCCTAGAGCTTGCCTGCCCAAAGGAGCACTTTAATTCACTGTTGAGGATGAAAAGAAAGTATTATCCACTGGACGCCTTTGTTGAAGGCTCTGGAGTGTCTGTGAAAGAAGAATTCCCAGACTGACGTGCTGAGTGGTGGCTGCTTCCTACCTTTCCCAGCAGAAAGAAAGAGGGCTCAGTATGCCAGGAAAATTCCCTTGCAGCTGGGAGAAACAGCAGGCAGAGCATCCTGTCAGTGTGAATGCCCAGACTTTCTTACTCCAGTTCTTCATGTCTGAAAGGACCGTTCTTCTTCCGCTAATAAAGGACCAGCAAAGTAGTGTAAAGTGCAAGGGGTGCAGCACATTAGGAAAGCAGGTGGAATTTAGCACAGGATAGAAACACTCTTTCCTTCTTGAAGGTTTGCTTTCCTAACAGCTTCATGTTTCTTTGTAAAGGTGGCTTCTGAGTTGTGGCAGTCTGTGATCATTGAAAAGGAGGTTGGCTGTCATTAAGTCAAGGTCTTACAGGGTAAGACCTCTGCAAGCACCTCCTCTCCCCTGGGAAGGCATCAGCTCTGACAGACAGGTCACTGCCTTCAGGGAAGAGCTGAGTTGCAGTTGAGAGTTGATTTATCGGAGTATTGTTGGCTTTCCTCTCTTCTGGTTGCTGATAATCTTGGAAACAGAGAACGTGTTCATAGCTTTGTAGTTCAGCACTTCTTGAAACTGGTGATTGCACCAGCTCTTTTACTGGGGTAGGTAGAACTACAGCATTTTCCTGGACATGCTTCCAGGCAAATTTAGAGTGCCTGATGACACAACAGTGTCTGAGCTGGTTTTCAGTGCATTACTAAAGAATATATGTAATTTCCCCAGTCTGAATCTGGCTGGGGAGTTCTCAGTTCAATAGTTCTGAATGCTCTGTGCCTTTCTGCTTGACTGTTTTCTAGGAAACAAAGAAACAACACCAGGAAATTGTCTCGGTTTACAGGATGCACCTTCTCTATGCTGTGCAGGTATGGTTGCGTGTTGTCAGTCACTCAGTATTTTAACTGAAGACGTTTCTTCTGCAGATCAAGTAAGAATTTTGCATGTTTTAACTAAGACATCCCTCCCGTAAGGTATGACAGTTCAAGAACAAATTTAACACCGCTTCCACTTAGGAAATTGATCTAATTACTACACATGAAAAATAGTTTGTCAGTATTCTCAAATACTAGAGCTGCATGAATTCAGTCATCTTTTTTTCTCTCTCCTTTTGTCTAGGGTCAAATGGATGAAGATGTCCAGAAAGTGCTTAAACAAATTTTATCAATGTGTAAAAGCCAATCACAGAAAAAGTAAACAAAAAAGCCAAGGAAAACTCCCTATTTTTATTAATCCTGTTATGGTTGTTTATCTAGATTTGCCTTAACATAAGATTTAAAATTGGCAGTTTGCTGCTTTTGTGTTATTGTGCTATTCGTGAGGGGGATATATGTGTCTGTCTGTACCACTTCCATGTGCATTTCCATGTGCAGTAGCTAAACACATGCCTGCTTTTCATACCCAAAATGCAAGTATGTTCTTCAGACTTTTTACATAGGCCACTCCGTGTCGTGTTTACCCTGTGAGTACTTTTCCAGCTTCCTCCAACAGCAGCAGGTTAACCTGGAGGAAAGCACTGGTGTTGCCTGGGTAAAGGTGAAGTTCTCTGTGAGGTCCTCTGTACTGATTATAAGCTGCATCTCGTTACTGAGTGCGTTTGGTGCTGTAGCACCCAGATTGCTGGCATTTTGCCATATGCAGTCTTTGGCAGAGCAGAAGTGAGCCTTGCAGCAGCGAGCAGGAGTAGATAAGCCAGAACGTCAAACAGCTACACTTCCTAGTGTAATAGCATTTAAAATTAATACACTATAACGTAGCTGCCCCAATTCACCCAATGCACTGAGTACACTAAAACCATACCATACTTCCTAGTTTCCTTAACTACCTGGTAATGGAAGGAAACTATTTCAAAAGGTAAAAGCATTAGTTTATTGAAGTTACAGACCTGTCTCTATAAACAGCCCTTTATGATAGGTTTAGCTGTCTATGCAAGCGTTGGCCTTGAAGCTCAGGAACAAAACCAGGACATACACTTTAGACAAGGGATTCTAGTGAACACAGGATGTTTACAGTGAATGTCAATGCCTCATACTTCCTAACCTCACTTTTGTAAAGATCTTCTCTTCAGTATATTTTTACTGGCCCTCTAATGAACTTTTTTGTAACTAAACCATTTTTTCTACATAATATTTGCATTAAGCTTATTAACAAATATTTTTAGGTAATTGTGTCTTAGAGAGTTTCTTTTTATACCCCCAAGTATTCAGTAATAGTGAAGCATAGTGAAGTGTTTTCAGTTTGTAAGAGATTTGTATGGAATAATAGACCTGTCTGTCAGTGTGGTCCAGAGCAGTGAAGTGTAAAATTCAGCCTGCTGTTCCAAAAAAAATTTAGAAATGATAGGTAGAGAACAGCAGGAGGTGTCAAAAAATTCTGTATGTTGTTTCTAGAGGCTAGGAGCATCAGTAAAGCCTGTATCAGCACTTCTGCATTTAAAGTCAAATAAAAATGCCTGATGTGGGATAGAATGAAACTATTGAAAAATGTTCTAAGCACACACTGCACTTGAGGGTACAACCATTTTAACAAGCTTGCGGCTTCAGTATGGTATTGTGTTTTTTTTATTCTATGGGGATATGTCTCTATTAATAGAGAAATCTTTCAGAGCTATATAATCTATGAAGTTTATATAGAGTCATAATATGACAAGAGTCAGCAGTGCCTCAGGCTGACTGGACTCATAGTGCACTTATATCAGATAATTCCTAACTCTGGCAAAACTAATGGATTTTAAAAACAAGAAGAAAAACAACACCTTTGCACCAGTTAGACCTTGGTGTTACTTTTCTTAAGTGGTTTAACTAATGCCGTCTAATTTTGAACAGTATTTTGTAGTTAGACAGCTTTGAAAATGCTCCAAAGAAATGTGAAAAAAATTTTGCTGCATCACTTCGAAAAGAACAAGATTTTAAGCATGCTAATGCTGCAAATATAAAACTTGATGAACCATTTTGTAGGTTGCCTGATGGATTTAGTCATCCTCTTTGGTTTGGTTTGTATATTTATTACAATTATCTTTGTGGAATATTGGAAATTATATACTACAGCATAACAAGTTTCTTTATATGTAATTTACAAGAAGTTTCCTTATGCAGCAAATAAACTATTTCCAATTTTTTTTTTCACTTTTGTCTTCATTTGCTTTTTGTATTGAGGGAAATCTCACTATACTGTTCTAACGTAGTCCAGATGTGTTCTATATTGTCTGTTTAGATAGATGCCACAAGAACTGGATTTTCCTCCTTGAAATTGCAACTTCTTTATTAACTATCTTGATCTGTTGTGTGGAATAAATCCAGTCCAAACCCCACGCAGTGAGTTTTGCAGATGATGCCTTCTGTCTCACTGATAAATTTGGCACCATTTCTCACGTGGACATCCTGCTAGAGGTAATACAGGTTTCCCGTTTGCCACTGGATTTATTCCAGCTAAGTTTAAAATACTTCAGAGCTGTAGCACAGATTGGTGATGTCCCACAGTCGTTCAAAACTGTGGTTCTCTGTACTTAGCTCTTCACACACGGAACTACAGTGGGAATATATGTGAGTGTATATGCATATGGATATATGGATGTATGCTTTTTAAACTTAGCTACACAGTCAGCCCCATTGCATTCATCATCTCTTCTCAGTTTCATTGGAGAAACTGTTTTTTCAGTAACTGATTTGCTAGTATCTTCTTGCCTGAAGGAATTGCACTTCTTGTGATCACATCTTGGGGCTCTTTAGCCTCTTGTAGCAAGTTTCTTTAAGCCACCCAGCACCAGGTTTCCTTTGAAGATTGACAAACTGACATGCAGAATCTGGGCCTGTGGGGTACATCTGCCTAAGCTGCTGCTCTGAAACCTCTACACCTGTTTCTGGTATCCTGCATGGTCACTCATCACATCATGGGCAGCAATTTTTTGGTGAATTCCTTTCCCTCTCCCCACTAAATGTATCAATACTGGGAATTAACTCCTCTTGTAAAACTCGCTCACTGCAGTTTATACACAGCAGAGATAATTTGGTCAGAGAGCTTGAGCACACTGGCTCTTCTCACCCACACTGTGCCCTGTCACAGTAAGGAATAATGACAAAGGATGGTAGCAGGCTTCAAGTGAGTTTGGGAGGAGACAACATCCTAGATCTGCATTAAGATCACCTTTTCTTTTTCTTCTTTTTTTTTCTTTTCATCCCCCACTCTGGCTGTGTAAACTAAGGGAAAGTTCCTGTAAGCAGGTGTTACCCTGGTTATTTGTCATCTGGCTCTCTTCTTTTGCCAACCTGAGTCGACATGAGAAGATGGTGGAGGGTGAAAACACAGAAGATATCAGCAGCAATCAGGGAAGAACTTTCTGCAGTGTGCCATGTCTCCCTGATGGACAGATCCTTTGGCTGCAGCAGCACATAGTGGCACATAGCCAGCACCTGAGCTCAGGGATCATTATCCTCTGAGATGAGTCTGGCTTCCTGGGCATGTTGCACACTAGATGTCCTGCTGGAGCCCCATGGGTAGAGGCACAGCTAGGGAGCCAATCTTCTCCCATGCTGGCTGAGCAGGTGGCTCAGGGCTGGCAGAGTGGCCTGCTGACTGCTTTCCCACCTCTCCTTATGGCAGCTATGTGGCAATGTGCTGCATATCAGCATAAGACAGCAAAAGCCCAGGGAAGACCACACTGCTCTGTGCTGCAGCAAACCACACAGGGCCCCAGGAGAAGCAGCCAAGAAAGGGCTAGTGGAGAAGCTGGCAAGAAATCCCTTGGCAGATGCCACTTCTCTATTTGGAGCTGTTAAAGCCCACTTCATGTTCTGTGAGTTTGCCTGAGAGTAGCTGTCTGGGGGAAGGAGGTTAGGCGGCGTGTGATTTCTGTGGTGACTGTTTCAGAGCTCCATAAATAACTGCTGCTGTACGTACTTTGTGTTTAGACAACAAATCTGGTCTTTGGGTGGGTTTGTGGCTTTGACTGTCTGTGGGGTCAGGCCCTCAGTCTGCTGCTGTGGGACATCTCAGGACCCAGGCTGAAGAGCAGCTGTGCCTGTTGAATAACTGTGGAAAAGCTCTGGGGGAATTAGGTGTGGATCAGCACAGGCAGATGTGATGGACCCCAGCACATGTTCTGCAGGCACAGCTGTAACACAGCAAATTTTTTCAAGTAGGAATGGGTGCAAGACTTTTAAGACAGTTCAGTGATCTAAATCATCTGTTAACTGTGAGTTTGGTCTGCCACAGAGAATACTAAAAGTACTGAATTTAATGTCAAAGCACAGTACAAGAGTTTGAGTACCCTGAAACTGTCATCTATAACACCATTTGGTTCTGCAGACATGGGTCACTGGGAGTGCTTGTGGGTGCTCACCAATTTTCAGAAGAACATTTCACAGAAGTGAAAGTTTCAAATGCTTTTCTTCATCCCTGCCTCCTCCTCTGTTCTGATCCTCCTCCTCCTTCTGATCCTTCCTCTGTTACTCCTTTTGAACAGAAGTAACAGAGACGCTAAGCATGGACTAAAACCGTGCTTTATTTTGGTTTTATATCTGTGTTCTTCTCTGGGCAGTACCAAATTAATTCTCCTTTATGGTCATTTCCTTAAAACCCCTGTCTTAGAATTACACTGGTGAGTTGCAGCTGAATCAAAATCAGTGATTCAGTAAGTGTCTAGTAATTGTAACTGAGTTACAAGTTTTGTAGCTGCAGAATAGATCTACGAGCCAAGCCTGCTGCTGGCGAGGAAGCTGTGTGCTTTGCCCAACACTTACAAGTGTTAGTAAGGTTCCCCAGGCTATGGTACTGTGTCACAAAAAGTCTTCTAGGAGAAATGACAGTGATGGCATCCTGCATGGACTGTCAGTAACATATGGCTCTTCTGATTATCAGTTTTTGCCTCTGCACAAGCAGCAAAGATTGTGCTTTTAGCCTTGCTGATGCCAGTCCCCAGTCCCACCGGTGGCTTCAGGAGGGTCTGTTTTATGGCGCAACCCTTAATTCCTGGGGCATTTTATAGCAACTCATTTGTACATATTTACAAACCTTTGGCTGCCCTGACAGACTTAATTGATGGGTTTAACACAGGTATTTACGCAATCATCGGGTTTTCGGTCTATTATTTTAAAAGCCTGCTTGCATGCTGATCTGTCCAGATTCGCAGTGTTGGCCCTCTTTGTACATTTTCCAACAGCCTGAAATGCTCAGACAGTTGGTAATGGGGCCTCCTACCAGCAGCTGGAGATTGGAAACAGGCACATCTCGGTGACATCATCTCCTGCAAGGAGCTCAGGGCTGGAGCCCGTCTCCCCTGTCCCCGCGGGTGGCCGTCTGCCTGCTTGGCTGGGTCTGGCACGCTCCCGGTGTGCCGGTGTTAACCCTGCCCGGGGGGGATGCTGCAGCTGGTACCCTGCACCCAGTGACCCTCAGGAGACTGGTGTCGCCTGCATCAGAACACCAGTGTGCCCATATGGGAAGCTGTTGCTCTGCTGTAGTCACTCTTCCCTTTGGGATTAGCCAAAGTGCTCCTTAGTGATGGCCGGACTCGGGCCCACAGCACTCTTCCTGCACTCCCTGCCGCAGAGCAGCAAGAGCCCCCACACGCTGCACGTCCAGAAGCCCTGTCCAAAAATGTTTGGATGCATTTGCTTCTCTGTAAACATTCTGCTGCCCACCGGGATTCATCCCCCGAAGAGTCTGGGGAGCAAGGGAGCTGCTGGATTAAACTGCATTTTCCAGACAAAAAGAAAAAAACTCGAAACATTCCTGAGAAAGAAACCTGTCATTCCTTCCCCTCGGAGACTCCCTCGCAGGTGGAAAACTGTGGGGAGTGACAACTCAAAGCATAAAGGTCTGTGCTGCCCCATTACTAGAAATAGGTTGTCTGGATTCTTGCTGTTCATAGTGCAGCTCCCAAAAAAGCAACACTGCGTTCAGCAACTGCTGGGGCCACAGCTGGGTGTGAACACAGCTGGACAGATGTTGCAGAGCGGGTGCACACGTGCCTGTGCAGATGTTTCAGAGCCCAGCGCCCGGAGGAAGGCCCTGGTGGGGAGGGCAGGTGCTCCTTGGTTGTGCTGCTCCTGCCCTTTCCCGCCCGTGTGCGGAGGGTCTGGGAGCGGGTGGTGGGAGCGGGTCTGTCCCGAAGCCCTGCGCTACCTGAGGGTGGCTGTGTGGTTTTCAGTGTCCCTAAAATTCCTGCCATTGCTGCCACATGAAGAAATCGTGTCACCGTCCGAGGGTCCGAAGACTGGCGAGGGGCAGGCTGGCAGTTTCCCCCGCAGATGCTTTGGCTGGTGGGTGTCTGGCACCGTGTTCCCTTGCAAATATCTGCATAATTAAAGCCGTGCGGGATCACCCAGGCTGGTTTGCAGCATGGAAGAAGAGGGCGTGCAGCTCTGCACAGCTCTGTGCAGCCCGTACCTCTCTGGCAGCTTTTCCGGGAGCTTTGGCCAGCTCCGGAGAGTGACTGCTCGCAGTCACAGCCTGGGTACACCCCAGCTCCTCCGGAACCTGTTCCATGCCACGATTTAGTTTATTAGGAAAGTGAAAGTCTCTGACCAACTTGTTGTTCAGAAAAAAACAGATTCGTTACCCGGTGTGCAACAAGCCACTAATTACTCACTCAAGAGAGACACTGATTAATTCCAGTTGCACGAGCCTGGGTGCTCAGTGGCATTCCACAAATCAAGCACAGTAATTATCAAAACCTTTTACTCTTTATACATTCTAGTGTTAAGGAAACTCCCCGGTCTGACCATTCTTGAGCCTCTCTGGCAGTCACACTCCCAGTGGCCAGACTTTCACGGCTGGGAACAAAGCCCCGTCCCAGCGGGCAGCTCCGGTGCCGCACTTGACGCCCCACTCACCACACTCACAGTTAGACCAGGTTACCTTGCTGGTTCCACCCCAGGTTTCCCACCGCAGTCTCAGATGTCTCGTTCCACAAAGCCATTTATTCCTGGCGCAGTTACACAGAAACAGCTCGTGCTGATGCCTCCGAGGAAGGAACCCCCAAAAAGGAACTCCAGGGACTTTTACACCTTCACTGTCTACCTAGGTGCAAATGTAGCTCTTCTTCTCCTGGTCGGCTCCTGCCACCCTCTCCGTGTCAATTCACCTTGCTGGCATCACCGGTTTTCATCTCTTTTGTTATCCAAAATATCTGCAACTCCCGGCTCCTGCTGGGTCTCGCAGTGTCCACTCACCCTAGCTGGTTTCACAGGGCTTTGTGCCCAGTTCACGGCCTCTTGTCTCTCTGGGCTCCCACCCACAGCCCAATCTGCATCGCGAACTCAGACTGCAAACACAGCTGCCTGCACCAGATGTATCCCTGATCATTAGCAAACATAGGCATTAATGTTCATGGGCTACAAGGTACATAGTTCTCTTATTAATTAGTATTCTACCTTCTATCGGTTAATGATTCCCTCAGTTCTTATGCTAATTAGTCCGCAGCCTCAGTCTTCATCTTCTTTTGACATGGTGGGCCATGAGTCAGGCTGTCATGATCTCTCCCTACCGGAATTCGTTTTACCCAGTCGGAGTCAGTTTCAGCACAGTTGCCGAGTTGGTTTTATTAGTTTCTCCCTTATCTTGGGAGTTCTGCCAAATGTCCTTCTGGCCTTAAAGTTCTGCATTCTTCGTGTCTACCTACTATCAGTAGTACATCCTTCTTCCCAAACTTTGTTAACCTCCACCTAGGGATGAGATCATTGAAACACGTCAAGCCCTAAACCTTAACAAGGCAATTCTACCGAGGAGTAATTTATCTTTCTAACACCTGGACATAACTTAGGGCTTGTTAGCTGCTGTCTGTTTCATGGATTAAGTCCCCTTTCTTGTTGATTAGGGTTGCAAGTGCCTAATTGGGTGGAGTCGTTCCACGCCTGCTTATATTGCAAACCCATTACTGCACTCCACTGGCATTAACGGAGTAAAATCCAAACATATGTTCAGACAGATTCCTTATCTAAGACCTCCAGCTTTCTGCTCACTTGCTCTTTTTTGGTCAGCTCTGTGGTCCCATCTGAGCTGGAATGGGTAGGAGGCTGCTCAATTTTCCATTGAGAGTTTTAATCCACACACAGACACAGCCTCCCTACCCCGCCTCGTGGGGGGTGAAATCCCCATTGTCTCTCTTCCCAGATTTTCAACGGTGTAACAGAAGGGAAGCTCTCCCTGGACAGTGCAGCTCTTTGTAGACTTCCTTGGATGCATTCCTCTAGAATGCTTGCACAGACTGACGTTCACAGTGGTGGTGGACATTCAAGCCCACCTCTCACTTCTGTGAGAGTCTATTACTCCACAGAGATCAGAGCTGCGTGGGGCACCTGATTACATCTCCCTCCAACACTCTCTGCCTGGAAGAGCCCTTGCAATTAGCTGTAGCAATGCTAATGCACCGCCCTGTTGTCCTCAGAGCCGGCTAAGGGCAGAAGCAGGGTTGAAAGAGGCTGAACCCACCTCCTGTCACTTCCATTTATACCTAAGCAGTCCTAGCCCACCTCAAAATGAGATTCACATGAGTTTTTGTCTCAACAGGAAGGCATCAAGTGACTATTCTGCAAGAGCAGCATTTTAAAAATAATTCTGTATTTGTTCAGTTTAATGTTAGTGTTCTTTAATGTTACTGTTCAGCAAAAGAACTGTTTAGTGCTACTACACACAGTTTCTATATATTTATTTTAGTAAGACCCACCTGCTGGATTCTTCAACCTGCTATAAAATGAAGTTTAAAAAGGACACCTACAGGAAACAGAATATGGCTTATCTCAGCTTTTCCTGCTGCTCCACTGACCTCAGTAAAGACCCATCTAGTCAAGTATACAAGAATACTATTTTGTTATAAATCCATGTATAAATAAAAATTAAACACCTGGTTCTTTCCCATGACTAACTCTGAAACAGAGGTATAGAACTGAATTCCCCCTGGGGAATTTTGTGCTTTACAGATCCAAATGGTTGTAGAAAGCCAAGGAGACACAAAAATTCAACAAGTTGGGAGGCAGGAGATAACATCAGCACCAGCATTGTTGTCTTGTTGCAAAAAGATTGCCAGGACTAGGAGCCAAAGATATTATTTTGACTTCTGGAATCTTTAGATTGGTGGAGACCCAAGGCCTACTGGCAGTAGTTTTCTGGTAGAATCAAAGAAATGCCTTCCTAAAGACATGAGGTCACTCTGAAAAGCACAAATCAAAACAATTGGAGGGAAAATCACTTGCCAGTTTTGTGGCCTCTGGATGTGGGATGCCCACAGCCCCCAGTGCTGCCCATCAGAGCTGCCAGGCAGCACGTACCACAGCTCCACTGAACCCGGGTGGGAGGCACTGGTTACAGCTCCCACCGCAGGAACTGGTTTAGTTTACACGACCAGGAATTCCGAGTACTTCCATGCACCATTTTAAAAGGAAGCAGGTGGACAAAACCTGAGTTATGACAAGCCTCTTCTGTGACACTACTAAAGGAAAAAAACATGAACTAAGTATTTTTTCTGCTGCAGGTTTCCTGTACTCTGCAAGAGGAAAAGTCTTGTCTAATAGCAAAAGACAAAATGTACTAAAGGTAACCTGAGTTCTGGATCCCATGCAAAATGTGGCAGGAAGCTAAATTTAATCCAACAGTGGAAATCTGCAGAATTCACATAACTTACTAGGTTAAAAAAATACAGTGCCCTTGCAGTCATCCTCCTCTGCACCCTTTTTATTTTACTATGTTTGAAGGCAGAAAAGTAACAAAATATATCACAGATGGATCCTAAATCAATTCACTGCCTTTCAGCAACAAGTCTGTAGCCCAGACTTCCCATGTTTTTGTCCCCCTATAACCATACCCATGAAGGCAAAAGTGCACAAGCACCTCCTCACCTCCGGGAATCTAGGCTGAGACTCAGTCCATTTGGGGTACAGGCATTAAGTCCTGCACAAACCATACCTGCCTGTAATACATAATGTTCATGAAATGCAAGTTACTTTCCGGTATTTTGTGGTGTTCTAACTTCTTAGGGTATCACTTCCATGATCACTGTTGGCAGGCTACAGAAGGAATCATTAAAAGTACTACTTCAAGAAGTAACACAGTACACACATAGGCAATCATTTACAAATTCAAATGTTAAGCCACAGTTCCTGAACACAATACAAGAAATGTGGATACTCTAAAATAAGTCACACCAAGAAAGCGGTGTGTTCAGCTTCACTTTTATCCTGTCACCTAGGGATTATGTAAATCATCCTTAACACTCAGTAGTCAGGAATAACATTAATAATTCCTACTGAGACCACAAGTTTGTTTTTTTTTTTGATTGAAGAAATTAAGACAGTAAGCTGGAATGAAGCTCATTTATACTGAATACTTAAGTTTGGAAAAAAACCCCAATAAAATAAGAATAACTTAGAATATTACATATCTATGTCAGCCTTGCAGTTCAAAAATTCGTAATTGTTTATCAAATGTAAACTTTATTCCAATAAATGGATAACTTGCACAAAAAATAACAAAAGTGAACTGCTAGCACTGTGCATTTTGAAAGTATACTCTTGCTGACATAAACAAGAGGTGAAAAATGATCCACAGAAGCATTTTAAACTTAGAATAAACTCAAAATGTTCTGTTGAACAGAGGAGCAATCAACTTGGTAACATACAAACACACCGTTTTCCACGGAAAAAAAAGCAGAACCTCATCTGACAATCAACAAAACTTGACTATAGTCTGAAGCTGTAGAGACCACCTGTGGATTGCTGACTCTTCAATCATATCCACAGCAGGGAGGGCTCAGTCTCTGTGTGTGATTTGCAGACTCTGCATCCAGTCCACTGCCTGGCTGGTCGCAGGTACTTCCTGTTCTAAGCAGGTTGTTTGGTGTGAAAGGACAAGTGGATTTTTGACCTAAACACAACCCAGCTTCCGTTCTGAAGGTGGGACACTGCACAAAACTGCCCAGGAACCACACTCCCTTTTCAGTGAGTATGAGGTCAGCTCCATTTTCAGCAGTGATATGAATATACCACTCCATGGGACACAGGCAGATACTCCCCTGCTGCTGTTTAGGAGCAACTCCTGTTGCTGAAAAGGGCTACTTAGAAGGAAAATTAATTTCATAAATACTTTTAAATATGAAACTTTTCTCTCTCGGGATTCTTAACAGCATTAGTAGAGACCAGCAGGGTAGGAACAGGGACATGAACGCACAGAAACACTTCAGCTGCAGCATTCCTGCAGATGTGTAATAAACTACTGATCCAAAACAATGATGTTGCCAGAACAGTCATGAGTAATAAGTAAGTACATCCTGGCTTCTATACCAATTTACCAATTCAACATCAGTTTGCAGACAAAATGGCAAATTGGTGTCAGACGAAATTCCAAAGAATTGAGTTGTATTAGTAATCAATCAAGATGAGGAGGACCCTAGTGGCTTCACTGACAAAACATGTCAGCATTTGCCAGAAAGAAACCACCTGCTGCTACTAAGACAGCAATTTGAAAATGTTCTCATCTTTGAAGAGAAATTTGGTTTTAAGTCACTGAAAGTTAACTGGCTAATATACAGCTAGTATTCAGATTTTCCCTTGTGTGATGGCTTACTAGAAGCCAAAGACAAAAAACAAAACACAAACAAAAATTCTTGGAGAACGCTGTAAAAAGCATCAATGTATTACACAAAGAGTACTTTAACATCTGTGCTGGAAGCAGTGCCTATAGGACATCAGCTTCCCTTCCTACTTTTTCAGCTTCAGTTTGAGTCAAGGCTAAGAAATGTTTGCAGTGGAAGAAAATGAAAGTCTTCAGCTTTCTTATTCCAGAGAAAAAAAAATAAAAACAGTATCAACTCTATCAAACTTTACAGCTTTCATTTCGTTTTGTAAAAAAAAATAGTATTTTATATAACCAAAAATATATTACAGACACCAGCAAACACACCTACAGTTCTGCTTCAGTGATGTTCTCATCAGGGCAACAATAGTATTCCACAAAACAGATCTGTCCATCTTCATTCCTAATCATATACTGCAGCGAAAGAAATCCTTGTGCATCTGTTCGAATAGACACTTTACAAGACAAAGCCAGGGCCTTTGTGGATGGTTTAAGCAAAGAAATCTTGTACCTGCAGGAGAAAAAACAGTAATCTGAAAACAAATACATTGTGCAAAGAGGAGCTGAAACATTAGTAATTAAAAAAGACACAGAATAAATAAAAAACAATTAGGAACATGCTTATTTGTTCTTTTCCTGGTAACCACATTAAACTGTCATTGTCAGCACTTAGCTTTTGATTACAGACACAGACTTTTATCAGATGGGGAGTATTTTTGCCCCCCATACTAATAAAATAAACATTACAGTAATGCAAAAACAGTTTTTAAACTTCCCATCAAGAGCACACAACCTGGCATAGAGGGAATCAGTCAGAGACTTTCTAACCTGTTTGT
The DNA here is from genome assembly GCA_013398015.1 of Oreocharis arfaki. Lineage (NCBI taxonomy): Eukaryota > Metazoa > Chordata > Aves > Passeriformes > Paramythiidae > Oreocharis > Oreocharis arfaki. Next base: position 2,195,026 of record VZRR01006745.1, on the reverse strand, counting down.
CTGGGTCTGGCTACAATGGAATGCTTCCATCAAATCAGAGTCCCTAGGGTAGTCCAGATGTGCACTTCCAGCATTTCCAAAAGTGGATAACCTGGAAGACAAAAAGCACCATCTCAAAATACCTGATCAGAGCTCTGTAAAAACTCATCAAAATGAGTCATTGTACATATCTCAATGACTGTTTCACAAAACACATTACTATGTTAATTAGAGTACATATTGTGATTTGCTACACTCATTACAATTCTTCCTGAAAAGAACCAGTATTCTGAAACAGTGCCCCTCTCTCCACCCTGAAAACTTCCAGTTCTCACCAAAGGAAGCCAAGCATGAACATCTGAGTTGAAAGCAGCTTCTAGTACCTGAAGTAGGGTTTATCTGGAGACATGGTAATCTGCAGAACTTCACTGGTCATATCCAGTTCAGCAAATGCTTCTCGTAGTCCCTCCGACTGCAGGATAATTTTATTAACAACCTTTGTACTGCAGAAATCAAAATCTAACAACTCCTCAGGTTCTTGAGTGTTGATTTTGCACACTGTTACCACCCCTCCTTCTTCCAAGAACAGCATCAGGGGATGCCCATAACCACGATAACACATTCTAAGAGCCGTCGATGTTCCTGAAAAAGAGAATGAAATATATGTTCTGCATAGCTAGGACATTCGATCATTTTAGAGAACTCACATTTTTCTGGCACATGAGGCACAGGTCAATTTGATTCACCATGTCTGGTCCAGCATCCAGTATGTTACTAAAGCACTCTAAGTGCAGCCTCCTAGACACCCTGTGAAGAGCTAATGGCTATGCAGAAACATTAAATGACTTCTGTGCAGACAACTCAAATCCAAATAATTTCACCCACCAGACATTGTGACAATGAAGACAGGCTACAAATAGTTCAGAGGAATCGGAAAATTCTCATGGACCTGTGGCTTTCTCTGGCTAGCATCATCTTTCCTTACTACTCCTGCTACTTGTGCAACCCAAACTGAAGTTAACGCAGTTGAGCTTGTGCTGCAGGCACACCCTCCTGCTGCAGGTTTGTCACCACCTGAACCTCTGTTTTCCCAAAATCACAGCACTCTTTAGTACACTTGATTTAGATCTTTAGGTCAGCCCCAAGCAAAATTGCAGAGGAAAAAGGAGTTCAACACAAAGCTGCAAGGGCTGAACTGACCAAAAAGCTGTCATGATATCACTCCCCTCTGCCCAAGTACACAGTGCATCCTGCAGCGCCCACACAGCCTTTTGCGAATTCAGGGAATATATACCACACCTGGCAATGAGCTGGTTCCAAAAATGGTCAGGCAGTCCAGAAGAACAGACAAACTGATCCGGAATGTCACCGATTCCTCCTGAACGGAAAATTCCTGAAAAATTTCTGCCTGGAAGTTAAAGTAAAGAGATTAAAAGTGAGGAGTTTCTGCAATTATTTTATGGTTACGACTTCAGAGTTTCCCTTTCAGAAATCAGTGCAACACAAAGTGATTTCTACACACAACCATCAGTTATAGAAAAATGGGTCTTCATCCTCAAAACCAGGAAAACACAATGAGATCACAGCTGAAACAAGGCAGGATGGCACAAACATGAAATCCCAAACACTTGTCTTTTTTCATCCTCAAAACCAGGAAAACACAATCAGGTCACAGCTGAAACAAGGCAGGATGGCATAAACATGAAATCCCAAACACTTGTGTTTTATGGTTTAAGCACAAGCTGCAAACCTTAAAGCCTAAAGCCACCTTCTTCTGGAGCTGGAAACATTCATGGAACTATACAATGTGACACCCTTCTCTGGTAACAATGCTTACTTTTCTACCCTCAGAGCATGAATGAACATTCCAAATACTAAAAGTATGTAAGAACAGAATAGAACAGAACAGAACAGTGAGTTTGCCACTCTGAAACATGTGCTTAATCCTTGCTTTGACTAGCCTGATGGGGGTAAACTGCTCCATGCTATCCTGTTTGTCGCTGGCACTCACTGCTTTCTGGCACTTCCAAGAACAGAGTATCTCAGAAATAAAGCAGGGTGGCATGAGCTGCTTTTGGAAGAGCAATTTCATATTTTCCTGGCAGCACAGAAGGCAAACCCCAACCTGGGGTACTTTGAGCGTAGCGCAACCATTTTCAATCAAGTGTCTGGGAATCTGTACTCTTTCACAACTGACATAAATCCAACCTTTTGGCTTTGGGATGAGATACAAAAACACTTAAACATGGATCCTATGAGCGCTTGCTTGTGCAACTAAGCACAGCATGGCCAGAAGGATCCGTGGGTTTGGCAGGCACCAACACATCAAACAAGGGTGCAAGCTCACCACACCGCCAGGTGTGCAGGGATCTACCAGGTGCAGGGTTTGGAATTCCAGCAGCACGGACACTCATAAACAAGGACAGCCTCACCATGGCCCTTCCTCCACACCAGCTCACACACCTCTGCCTTGGTTCCAGCAAGGTCTCTCCTTCTCCGCAGGTGAACACAGAATCATAGAATTGTTAGGTTTGGAAGGGATCTCTGGAGACCATGCAGTCCAACCCCCCTGCCAAGGGAGGGTCACCTGGAGCAGGTGACACAGGAATGCATCCAGGTGGGGTTTGAATGTCTCCAGAGAGAGATCTGCCCGGGCAGCTGTTCCAGTGCTCTGCCACCTTCAGTGGAAAGACAGACATTCTTCCTCATGCTAAGGTGGAATTTCCTGTGTTTTAGTTTATTGCCATTGCTCCTCTTTCTGTCACTGGTCACCACTGAAAGGAGTCTGGCACTAAATTTTTGGCACCCACCTTGAGATATTTATAAGCATTAATGAGATCCCCTGTCAGTCTGCTCTTCTCCAAACCGAACAGGCCCAGCTCCTGCAGCCTCTCCTCATAACAGAGATGCTCCAGTCGCTCAATAACCTTTGTGGCCTCCGCTGGACCCTGTCCAGTGGCTCCTTGTCTTTCCGGGGCTGCGACACCGGCGGTAACCGGGGCCCGTGCAAGGTCTCCAGCAGCGGTGCCCTCCCCAGCGGCCCCGTACCTGGATGAAGGCGTTGGCCTGGATGCACTTGGCATCCTCCACCGTGACGCGCAGCCCGCTGGCCGTGGCGAAGCAGGTGGCGTGGTCCTGGAAGTGCACGGCCCGCAGGAGGCTGGACAGGTGCCGGGCATTGTCCAGGCTGGCGGACAGCGCGTAGGGCTCGCCGCTGGCGGGCGGCGGCGCCGAGAACGGCATGGGCGGAGCGCGGGAGAGCGGCCGGAGCGGGAGCACAGCGGGCGGGAGCACAAGAAGCGGAACGCGAGCACGGGGAAGCAGAGCGCAGGAAGTGAGATCACACCGCCGCGAGCACAGGCGGCGTGACACAGGAAATGTGACACGGGAAGTGGAGCGCACACGGGCAGCGAGCGCGGCATGGCGTGGGGCAGGATGGCGGCCAAGAGAAAGCGTGGGGCGCTGGCCACGGGGAAGGCGAAGCGCGCCAGGAGCGCCCCGAGCGCGGGCGAGGCGGTGCCGGAGGGCGGCCCGCGGGAGCCCAGCGTCCCGCCGCAGGAATACAGCATCCCGCCGCCCGTGTCCCAGGTACCGCCGCTCGGCCCTGGCTCCGGCCTCCCCGCCGCGCCGGGGCTCGGGCTGTGTGAGGGAACACGGCTGCTAAGCCGAGGCAGAGAGGGTTATTCGTAATCTTTTATAATCCCAGCACAAGTAAAAGTGCTGGGGCGGCGCGTTGTTTCCGTGAGAATACGCGAAGAGCGCTATTCTGGTCGATGTCGATTAAATGTGTTATCTCAGTCTCAGAAGTATTTGAAACAGTTGGGCAGTTGTGTTGTATACGGAGGATATATGGAAGTTGTGCCTGTTCCTTTTGGGAGTCATCCGGAGAAGGTTTCTGTAATGTTTGCTTGTAAGAAAAACGGAAAGCACCGCGTGTAAACACGAAGATTTCGCAATGTGCTTATCCACAGTAAAAGCTGGGTTGTGCTCTGGGATTGTGCCTGAGCCCATTTTGCAGGAATATAAGCGATGCACGTGGCTTTTTAATACTTCGGTGGGAGTGAAAGGCTGTGCCTGGGAGCACACTCGATCGGGATGAGGGCGGTTCCTCCTGTAAAAGCAGTGTCCCTCCGTTCTGTAGGGAAGTCGCTACCCTTGCTGAGAGAGTGGTTCTGTCTGGGTGGGCAGATAAAAACAAAGGTTCTTGCTGTATCTTTCTGTATTTACTGTCCAAACTTTTTTTTTTTTTTGCTGTGTTATAACAGTGTTAAGGCTAGAAGCTTCTCACATAATCGTTGTGTCTTTTTAATAGGGCAAATGGAAAAACAAGGAGCGAGTGCTGATATTCTCCTCTCGTGGAATTAATTTCAGAACAAGACATCTAATGCAAGACTTAAGGACATTAATGCCTCACTCTAAAGCAGGTAGGGGTTAAACATCATTCTTCACTTGTATTTTGAGAATATTTTTAAGCCAAGAGCTGCTAACAACCTGTTCTTTTATTTTTTTTTTGAATGTGGCACAGAAGAGTTTTGATGAGACTTGTATCTTAAACAAACACCAAACCCTTTTTGAGCCAACAAGTACAGCACTTGTTGTTGTATCGTAATATTTTCTGGGAAATGAATCGGTCCTGAACCTGCACAGTTAGTTTTGGTGCTGTATTTATTTATTCCATAACATGACAGAAACAATTTGATAATTAACATTTCATTTATAAACTAGTCAAATTTTGGCAAAAGGACTGACTAGTAAAAGAATCTCATATATTAAACTTACAATACCAGCCTTGTAAATGTTTTTTTTGTCTTCCAGACACTAAAATGGACCGTAAAGACCAGTTATTTGTAATCAATGAGGTAATCAAGGATTTATCTAATGCTTCTTTATTTTATTTGCTATGGAAATTCAGTGTGCAAGGGAAAAGGGCAATCAAGTTCAAAGGATCTCCCACTAGTTATAGGAGTTGTGCAGTTTTATAGGCAAAATTGATACTGATATTCAAAAAGCACTTGTGTTTAAACAGAAAGTTGACTTTTGATTAATAAAACCAGAATGAAACTTTTCATTAGATACAGATTCTCATCATCAAGAAATAAAGCATAATGTGCTTTTCTGTATAGGTGAAAGGTATAGTGTAGCTTATACTTGAACAATGCAGGACACAAATATGCAGCCAGCCCATATGTAGAAGGACATAGGTAGTTCTGAACCTAGAACCTAATGTCTCAGCTCCTGCTGTTGTGTTCATACTCTGGAGAGGTTGTTCCTATCAGGTTGTTTGTAGCTTTAATGAAGTTATTACTCCTTAGAGTAAGTATGTGCATTTTTTTTTTATGGCTAAAATTTGGGGATCAGTAAGTGTCACTTAATAAGACAAGATCTTTACTTTTGAACTTGAATTTTGGGGAGGAGAAGATTTATTAGAGATGAATGTGGAAAGTTTTCAAAAATGTTTTCAGAGTGTTTGTAAACATCTAATCTGATGTGTCTTGTATAGGTGTGTGAAATGAAAAACTGCAATAAGTGCATCTTCTTTGAAGCCAAAAAGAAACAGGATCTCTACATGTGGTAAGGAAATGTTATGTTTGTTGTTACATTTCTGTTTATAGATGCAGATGCTTCAGTTCTAGCTGAAGTTTCGTACTGTAATAGTGAAGATGCATTAAATAGGGCTGCTTAGTTAAATCTGTTCCAATATTGCACTTCTGTGCATAGTGCAAGTTTACAATGCATGACCAGCTTTTGGAGACTGTTTGCAGAAGCATTTTACAAAATTATTTTGAAAGCAAGTGTTTATGAGCATGTTAAAGGTATGGCTCAATATGGCTGTAAAAGTGAGGGGAACTACTTAAGTGCAGGAATCTGGTCGGGGTGTAGCGTGGAAATCCAGCACGTCTTCTGGCTGCTGTTAACATTTTTCTTTTCTCTCTTCCCCGCCACCTGTCCTCTGCAGGCTTTCAAACACACCACAGGGACCATCTGCTAAATTCTTGGTGCAGAACAGTAAGCTGGTTGACGTTATTGTGTTTGTACTCTTACTATTTTGTCTGAACAGTTTTCTGTAAGTAATAACTTTTTTTTTAAAAAATCACTGTAGTTCACACACTGGCTGAATTGAAGATGACAGGAAATTGCCTAAGGGGTTCAAGACCCCTTTTGTCTTTTGATCCAGTAAGTATAGATTTTATTTCATTACGTATGTTTTTATTCTCTTTGCATGACTATTGCATTTAGCCTTGTATGTAAAATTACATTTTTATTCTCTGTAGATATTTGACCGGGAGCCACACTATGCCCTGCTTAAAGAATTGTTTATTCAGGTCAGTCTCTAATTCTGCTGTCTGGCATTTCTTCACTGGAAATGGTTTTTGGCAACATACTTACGTATTGCAGATGTTTTTTTCAAGTAGCAGTTTTGCACTTCTGAACTTTGAAAAGGTCACAAAGGATTGGGATCATATTCTTAGCATGGCTCGGACACTTGTTCTTCAGTTTTGGGTTATGAAATGTTACCTGGGTTTGGGATCTTAGAAAATTAAAAGAAATTTATAATATTTATGTTTGACCTCTTGAATTGCCAGTATTCAGAAATACTGCCTTTTATTACAGATATTTGGTACACCGCAGTACCACCCCAAAAGCCAGCCTTTTGTTGACCATGTCTTCACCTTCACCATCACTGATGAAAGGATCTGGTTTCGCAATTACCAGGTGAGTGAGCTTTCTTAGCTCTTCAGAAGAAGCTCAGTGGAGTAATTTCATATCAAATCCATTACTCAAGATGAAATGAGGATAATCATCAATACTCTTATCAGGGTATGCCAGCCCTTAGTGCTTGCAGATTCAGTGTCCTTCTTCCATATCTCTGGAGAGATCTTGTTCAATCAACTTGTCTTCAGTGAGTTGTGATTCTGTGAGGGCTCAAGATGTGCTACCCAAGGCCTAAACTGTGCCTTTTAATCTAATTGCTGCTTTGACCCAAAGTCATCCAGAGCTTACTTTATGTTGAAGGAATTTACAAACACCAAGTAGTCCAAAAGCTTGCTTGAATTTCAAATAACTGCCTTTATGTACAGAACTGGGTTTATTCAAATCTAGCTAGTCAGGTACTGTATCTGAGATTTAAATTTAGTTGTGTATCACCATATGCTAGGTGCCTACAAGGTCATATGCTTTGATTAAATCTGTGAGAAATGGAGAAAGTTTTCTTTTTATTTCAGATAATAGAAGAAGATGCATCTCTAGTAGAAATTGGGCCTCGTTTTGTCCTGAACCTCATAAAAATCTTCCAGGGTAGTTTTGGAGGACCAACTCTGTATGAAAATCCTCATTACCAGTCCCCAAATATGGTAAGCAGCTCTGTCTTTGTTTTCTCTTTCATGTAGCAGCTAATTTGAAAACCAGTCTTGCAGTTAGTCTGTGCAGGAGCCTTTCCCCATGACCCTTTGTAGTGCCCTAAACTGATGAGAGTTTGTGAACAGAATAGTTTTGTAGTCATGAAGTGTATGCAGAAGTCATTGTCACTGAAAAGATGGCTCTGCACTGGGGATCTTGACCATGAAGCAGAGAAATTACCATGTATTTCTTTAATACCAGATTTCTTCCATCTTGTTTATTTGAAACATGATGAAATTTAAATTCTTGTTTTTATAGCATCGCCGGCTGATAAGATTGTCAGTGGCAGCGAAGTTTAGAGAAAAGCAGCAAGTGAAAGAAGTGCAGAAGATTAAGAAAAAAGGGACTAAGGTCCTTGTTGAAGAAGATCCTACCGAAGTGGTCTTTGAAACTCCAGCTGAAGAGAAGCCAGTAGAAATACAGTTTGTGAAACCAGAGTCAAAGCCAATTGTTAAAGATAAGAAGAAGCTACGCAAAATTCAGAGGAAGAAGCAAAAAAAGCTATTCAGAACTGAAGGATCTGCATAGATGTTACAGGGGATGAAACTTGATACAATATTGACTGAATATTGTAAATATTTGAATTTACATTGTACGGACAAACATGTCTGAACTTCTTAAGTAAACAAAACATACATTTCTTTATAAAGATTGAGTTCACATTCTTTTATTGTCTTTGGGGTTTTGAGAAATAGCATGGTATCCTAAGCAACCTGGCCTTAAACAGTTCCAGGGATGGGTCATCTGCAGCTGCTCTGGACAACCTGTTCCAGTGCATCACCACCTCACACGAGGAAATTTTTCCAGATATCTATAGTCAGATTCCAAGAAACTTTTCTTGACTGATGTTAATGACTAGTTACAGACCTCTTTGGGACTATTTTTTGGTTACATACCTTTAATCTAGTTCACAGTTCCTGACCTCATGACTAGTTCTGCCTCCTTGTGCACTCCCCCTTTCTTGTGTTTCAAAGTCTTGCTCATTCTCTGTTTCTATTTGATTCCTGTTTCAATTTTCAGCATGGTAATGCTGAAAAGATACAACTGGCTCAAGAGGAAGCTGAACTGTTAAGTTCTAAATATCACCCCACCCAGCAGGGCAAGGGAAATCCAGTATGACTTCTGCAACAAAGTGGTCTGTGTGCCATATGATTGGAAAGAAAGGCTGCTAAATACTGGCATGTGCTCAGTTCATGTAGCCTGATGCATAGTCGAGTTGGAAAGGACCCCCATCAATATCATTGGGTCCAACTTCTTGCAGAACTGTGTAACACTAAACCATATGACTAAGGTCATCATCTGGACCCTCATTAACTCTTGATAGGCATGGTGCCAAGACTACTTCCCTGGGAACTGACCACCCTCTACATGAAGAACCTTGGTGTCCAGCTGGAACTTTCCCTGACAGACTAGTTTAACCCCAGCTGGTGACTCAGCCCCAGAGAGCTGCCTGTTCACTCTCCCTTGGTGGGGTGAAGAAGAGAATCAGAAAGACAAAAGTGGAAGCTTGAGAGTTGAGATAAAGACTATTTAATAGGTAAAGCAAAAGCTGTGCACAGAAGCAAAGCAAAACAAGGAATTTAACTATGTCCTGTGGGCAGTCAGGTATTCAGCTCCCAGGAAAGGTTCCATCACATGTAATGGTGACTGAGGAAGACAAATGTGTCACTCTCAATGTTCCCCCCTTCTTTCTGCTTCCAGCTTTGTATGCTGAGCATGGTGCCATGTTGTGTGGGACAGCCCTGCAGTTGGTCAGGGTCAGCTGCCCTGGCTGCGTCCCCTCAGTGCACCCTTCCCTGGTGGGTGGGGTGAAAAGCAAAAATGGCTATAACTCGGAGCACTGCTGAGCAATAACGCAAACATTTGTGTTATTACCAGCACTGTTTTCAGCATGAATCCAAACCACAGCTCTGTATCTGCTCCTATGAAGAAAATTAACTCTATTCCAGCCAAGACCTCCTGTGACAAAGGTGTACACTGCAGTGAGGTCCTCCAGCCTTCCCTCCAAGCTGAATAAGCCATGTGAACTCAGCTGCTCCCAAGTCTTGCCCTTCAGACCTCTCTCCATCCAAGCTGCCCTCCTCCTGATACTCTCCAGTAGCTTTATATCCTTATGTTGAGGTGACCCAAAACTGCCGCCAGCACTCGAGGTGAAGGCAGCCCCGGTGCAGAGCAGAGCAGGACAATCCCCTCCCTTGCCCAGCTGGCGATGCTGTGCCTGATGCCCCCCCCCGGGACAGGGTTGCCTCTCCTGGCTGCCAGGGCACTGCTGATTCATGTCCCACTTGCCATCTTTGGATGAGAAAGAGATCAGGACCGCCAGATCTTACTGTGAGATCAGGGCCTCCAGATCTCACTGTCTGATCCAAAGCTCCATTTGCATAGTGCACACTGATACACACCTGACCTAGAGAAGGAAAGTGGTTTGGACCGACCCTAAGATCTCTGAAGAGCACGGGTATAAAAAAAAGCTGCCTTGAGAGTATGTGCTGTGCTGGCTGTGCCTCTGAGCCCCCCAGCACCCACAGGAATCAGAAATACCTGTTTCAGAAACAGTGTGGCCAGCAGGACTAGGGAAGCAATTCTTTCCTTGTGCTTGGCACTGGTGAGGTCACACTTCGAGTCCTGTGTTCAGGTCTGGGCTCCTTAGTTCAGAAAGGACTTCGAGGCACTGGAGCAAGTCCAGAAAAGGGAAATCAGCCTGTGAAGCACACCAAAGCCTGGGGCACAAGTCTTAAGAGGAGCAGGGGTATTTACCCTGGAGAAGAGAAGGCTCAGGGGAGACCTTATTGCTCTCTACAAATCCCTGAAAGGAAGGTGTGACAAGGTTGGTGTCAACCTTTTCTCTGAGGCAACTGGCAATAGGACAAGAAGACATGGCCTTAAGCCGTGCCAGGGCAGGTTTAGGTTGGACATTAGCAGTAGTTTCTTCACAGAAAGGGTGATTAGACACTGCAATAGGCTGCCCAGGGAGGTGGTGAAGCCACCGTCCCTGAAGATGCTTAAGAAAAGTCTGGACAGGGCACTCAGTGCCATGGTCTGGTTGGCACGGTGGTGTTGGGTCACAGGTTGGACCCGATGATCTCGGAGATCTTTCCCACCCTCAATGATTCTGTGAATTCCAGCACAAGGTATCCGGTTAATCTGACCCCGCGTGACTGCAGCGCCCAAACCCGGCCGCGGGCCGGGGAGAAGCGTCCCCAACGTGCTGCCGGCAGCCGGCTCACACCGCGCCGCAGGTCCCTCCCCTCCCCTCCCGCCTCGCTCCTCCCGCTGCCGGCCTCGCTCCTCCCGGCGCGGGGCGGCGGTGCCCGGTGTCCCGGTGTCCCCGCCCCGCCGGCCGCCGCCGCCATCGCCATGAAGTGCCACTACGAGGTGCTGGGCGTGAGGCGCGACGCCGCCGAGGNTCGCCTGGCTCGGTGCCGGGGGCGGCGGGGCGGCTGCTGCCGCCGAGCCCTACCGCCGCTGACACGGTTTCGTTAAATTGTCCTGCAGATAAAAACCTCGAGAACGCGGAGGAGGCAGCGGAGCAGTTCAAGTTGATCCAGGCGGCGTACGACGTGCTCAGCGACCCACAGGAACGGGCCTGGTGAGCAGCGCTTGGCCTGGCAGAGGCTTTATTAGCCGTGGCTGTGCCAGGGCTTGTCCTGTGCTGCTCCTGGGCCTCGCTGCAAGTCGGCGTGGGCATCCGTGGGCAGGAGCAGCCGCTTGGCTTTAGGCTTTTTAAGAGCTGAGAGCCATGCGGCCCCTTGGAAAGACACAGCCCCGCACACTCACCTTCCTCGTGGTGTGCCGGGAGCTGATGGCGTGCTGGGCCCCGAGGAGCGCCCTGCGAACAGCCCGGCTTGGCCTGCTTCTCCTCCCCGAGCACGGGGCAGCTGGCACGGCAGCTCTGGTCAGCCCTCAGGCCTTGGGCAGTGCATGCAGGTGTTCAGTCCTAGTGTGAAATACACACACAAGCATCTGTAAGGGATTGCTACTGTAAATGTTCTGTGTAGCTGTTTTTCACGTGGGCTGAAGCTTGTTTGTCATACGGGCTGGGGGAGGCATCTCCCAGGTTATGCGGCCAAACCTGCCTCTTCTGAGTTTGTCCTCCTTGAAAATACAGGACTGTTTTTCAGTTTTTATGAGCTAATGTATGATTTGGGGGTTTTTTGAGCGTGTGTAAGTACCGGGTGAGTTAAATAATGCCCCTAGCCATTTCTGAAAGTTTGTTGAGGCATCTTACTCAAATGTGGTTGATTGGTAGCTGGCTGTTGAGGAATTACTGCTATAGATATTGCAGATAAAGTACTAGTAAGTAAATTAAAGGTCAAGAGAGAATATTTACTGAGTGTGTCCTGTTTTTCTCTCTGAAGACTTTGGATGTGATGAACAAATTACAGACAGTGGGTTAATCTATACAGTGATGTGGTAGGTGTACTGTGACTGATAGGTGCGCCGAGAGGTGTTCTGTGTCTCTACATCCTTGATGCTGTGAATTTTTTCCAGGTATGATAATCACAGGGAGGCTCTGCTGAAAGGGGGAGTTGATGGAGACTATCAAGATGATAGCTTGGATCTGCTGCACTACTTCACTGTTAGCTGTTACTCTGGATATGGGGATGATGAGAAGGTATTGAATCAATTGAATCAATATGAGAAGGATGAATCAATTAATCTTTAATGAACCAGTTTAAATTCTGTGATAAGTGTTGGCATTTGTTTTGTGTTTAAGTTATATGTAGAATTGTTAGTACAGCTTACACAAATCGAAGACAAAATTTACTCTAGATGTGTAGGGAAGCTTTAGTTCCTGCATATTGTCCAACAGTTACTTGATCATAATATCCAGCTATGCCATGCAACTACAGATGTGTGTATATTGTTTATTTATCCTATACAGTGAAGCATTCCAGAGCTTTGCAATACCATCTGTTTATTTAGAAATACTTTTATCAAGCTAGAATGCCTAAAACTACAGAAAAGCAATGTAACAACAGTCATTGAGGGGGGTAGGTGTAATTGAATTCCCTATTGGATTTTTGAATTCCCCATTAGATTTTAAAATACTCACCATATCTTGAAAACCTCCAGGTGATTAGAAGAACCTCCACCAGAGAAAATACTTACCTGTCTTTGTGTTACTGTACTAGGAGTCAGTTAGTAACATATTAATTTAGAAAAAGATAGGATATTTAATAGTGAATTTTATATCTGGAACTTCCACAAAACTTCATCACGTGTAACTAGGAACTTATTACCATCTCCAGCACGTGGAAACGTTTTTGAAATTTCTATTTGACTACAGGTGTGAGAGAGACAGAGACTGTGTGAAGGAGGTGGAAATAAAAGGCAAGAGAGATAGTGGAATGTTCTTAAGAAGGGTCTTATACCTAGAGCAAGTGCTTACAAGGCCTTTACCCAGGTTTTGAGTTGCTCTTGCAGAGTAGCAACGTTTCTCTAAAATACACGATTGCACCTGAGCATTTGTACATCTGTTATTGAGCCATGGAAAAGGTTGGTTGGTTGGTTGGTTGGTTGATTTATTTATTTATTTATTTATTTTAGGGATTCTTTACAGTCTATCGACAAGTTTTTGAGAAGATTGCAAAGGAAGAGTTGGAATATATGACCCAGGAAGATATTGAAGAATTCCCTATGTTTGGGTATTCCCATAGTGACTATGATACGGTAAGGGCAAGTGTAAAATGGAACTCAAGGTAACGGAGTTAAACCATTACTTTGTCCTGAAGGAAAGGCTCCTGCTGATCTCTGAGGTGCTTACAATCCCATGTAAATGTGGTTATTTTCTGCTGTTATAGACCATTACTGTAAAGGAAGTGCTTGTGCTCTGATTCATAATATTTAAGTGCATTAGAATTGGTATTTCCAGTTGGACTATAGAATTAGCCAGGCCTGTAGGGTGAGTTGTCAGACAGATACTTCACAGGGCCAACCATCAATTATGCCAGTGAATCTTCAGTGTAGTGCAAGATGTATAAAGCAAAAGAAGAGATGTTTTCTTTGCTCTCTGATGAGAGTAGTTTATCAGTGTTTAACACAGCTTACATTACTGAAAGGAGTATTGAGCTAATTTTTTTTTCCAGTAACATTTAGTATCTTGCCTCATATAGGAAAACTGCATAGTGCTTAGTGCATAGCACAGCCACTAGAAAATAGATGTGGTGTTGATCTGCAGTGTGAGCTTCCATTATGATAACATTGTCATCCGCAGTTAGCCTGTAGTCAGATTTGATTCAGAAAACATTGCATGCTCTCCTCTGTGAAGTAAGAAAAGAAAGTGTATGAGGGCTTGTATGACTTGAATTCTTGTCACCTGGTTTGCCAACTATTTGTTATAAACTGTCAGATTTAGGATTGGTTTTTTTTAAGGTTACTGGTGTTTCTGTGTGGAAATTAAATAATGAGGTAATAACACTTTCCTTAGGGAATAACTGCGCAGTATGAAGCGCACGCAAATGGTGCTCCTAGTCTGGTACTTCTCTCTGTCACCTTTTCTGTATGACTAATTATTTATGAAATTTAAATCTATACATAATTTAAAAGTTAGTAGCTTCAGTGGTACAAAACTTGGCTGGAGTTGGAAACAAAAGTTGCAAATCAAACTTCTTAAGAAGTGCCAGAACAGGCATTTGGATACAGGGAAAAGTAACAGGATGGCTTAACAGGTGGAAATCTTTCCCAGGGGAAATATATAGTATCTCTGAACCAGCTAAAATCTGTCTTTTAATGTAGTTATCTTGAAATATCTTTTGAAAACTGCTTGCTTTGAGGCCATGGAATAGATAAGATTATAGTCTCAAAGTAGCTTTAATGCTTATGTCAATTAATAACTGCTAAAACAGGCTGGAATTCTGGCACCAACATGCTTTGACTTCTGTCTTGTTAATGCTGCTCTGGAAGCAGAGTGCTGAATTTTTTCCCCCATAAGGATTCATAGGGATATTGTATAGGAAACAGCCTCTGTCTGTAGAGAGGTAATTTTCCTTGCTGTCTTACATTCAGACCAAGAGATTACACTGTCAAGAGGATTCCAGCATTGCAGCGCTCACTTCTCTATGCAGTAGGAATATAATGGGAGGAGTTTTAGAAGGGAGCTGGAAAAAATCTACAAAGGCTTCAAAATCTGTGATGTGAATAGTCTCTGGTGTACTCTGTTAATTCACAAGAAGCTTGAGAGGCAGCTTGATCAGTGCCAGGCAGCCAGGAAAAATATTCATAAGGCCATGAGTTCACAAGCCTTCCTGGGAAGAGAAGACTTGCAGGTCAACTAGATGTAGAAACAAAAGTGATCAGTTCCAAATATGAGTAGTAGGCAAAACAAAATCCACGTGGGAGTTAAGCAAGGGCTTCTCTACTGGCTGCTGGAGAATGCCAGAGCTGTGCAGGTTGTTAAGGTAGCTGCTGAAAATGGGGAGCATCTCACCTTACACATCTGATGAAGGGGAGGATGATCCCTGTCATCAGTTGATGGGTGTGCATCCTTTTGCACAGGAGTATCCTGCAGCAGAAATCTGAGGTAGGTAGTCTACTCTTACTTAGATTATTGGATGAAATATGAATGTTTATTGGTTATTTTTTGTGATAGCAGAGAAAAACTGTAGTGACTGACCTGCCAGAAGCCACAGCCATGAACTTTGCATGTAGATAGGCTGCTTGAAATTATTGTCGAGTTGTTCCTATGAATAACAGTTGATAGTTGTAGTTCCTGTGAATAAAAATGGCCAAAGGAGGAGAGGACTCTCTAGAAGAAAACATATTAAACCATTAGGTTAAATACTTCTATGAGGTATCCCAAAATACAAGCAGTGGGGCATATAGCAGTGAGTAGTAAAATGGAAGATTGATAGGGCAGGTAGTGTAAGAAGGAAGTTTAGGCATATCGTGATTGCTGAATATACAAAATACAGAAGGATAATAATTATTTGGAGAGAAATAAAGAACACACCCAAAGTGATTATGATGCCATGTTATTAGTCCATTTTCCCATGAATAGGAAAAGAGAGGAGAATAAATAACAATCACTTTCTTTTTCTTTTAATGTGAAAGCTAGGTGGCATAATTTTAACTGACAGTCATGTAGTTTGCTAACAAAACAGGAGTAAATGTTTCTTCACATAGCCCCTTGTTAAACTGAAGTCACGGCTCCTTGCTGTTGTATCATCGAGGGCTATTCATTTCTGTCTTGCTCAGGAAGTGGAGAGAATATACAGGGAAGAAATAGCATTATGTATTTATTTTGCTGCTCTTTTTATGCTGTGCAAATGTATGGCTGACCTGTGGTGTGGTTTAATGCGGAGGTCTGTAGGCAGTCTGTGCAAGTACCAGCTTGCAGGCAGCGTGTCTGATTCTGATTGTGCTTTTCAGTTTGACAGGAGAAATATAGCACAGCTAAGTAACTGGACACTAGTGTCAGCATGATCCAATCCTACAGGGAGATATTTTTAGAAGCTGCAGTTTGTAATAGTTTGGGTAAGGTTGTTGAATTGACACACTTCCAAACTTCGAGGATGATGTTAGAAGTTTCTCTAAACCTTCATTGCTCTGAGGCAGAATGGTGGCCTGTATAGAAGTTCAGAACAAAACTGTTACAAAAGTCCTGAATTATTTGTATAGTTTTTGTGTCCCCTCCTAAACAAGTGGCTTAGTTTTGTTTTTTCTTACAGGTAGTCCACCCTTTCTATGCATATTGGCAGAGTTTTTGTACTCAGAAAAACTTTGCTTGGAAAGAAGAGTATGACACACGACAAGCCTCTAACCGCTGGGAGAAACGAGCTATGGAAAAAGAGAACAAGAAAACGAGAGAGAAAGCAAGGAAAGAGAGGAATGAACTGATCCGTCAGCTAGTAGCCTTTATTCGTAAAAGGGATAAAAGAGTACAGGCTCACAGAAAACTGGTAGAAGAACAAAATGCAGAAAAAACGAGGAAAGCAGAGGAATTTCGGAGGCAACAGAAGCTTAAACAAGCCAAGTATGTACTTGTGGAACAAATATTTTCTTTTTAACTTGGAGAAACTATCCATGAGGATACAGTATAGACATAGGTTCTAATAGTAGCTCCCTTTACTCTTTTAAATATCCTTGAAAATTTTAGGTGTTAATTTTGGTCTCAAGCCTTGAGCTTTTTAAAACTCAGGTTTCTGCATTGTACTGACTCCTAGAGATCTAAGATAAGTGGTGAATGGCTGTCTGGAATATGTGGCTAAATGGCTGTAATATCACAGAACCTAGTGTGCTTTTACTTAGCTGAGGAAATAAAATTTAATAGTTATCTTTGTTCCTTTCAAGAAAAAAGAATGTAAGTTTTAGAATAAAGGAGAGGAGGACTATAACAACCTGGACTTAGGTCACCTTCATCTGCTTGGAGCTGTATGGGCTAAAAAGAAAGGGGAAAATGAGCTTAGCTTTGCCTTTCCTTTTAACTTTTAGAAAGGACCCTTTCATTGGACTAAATGCAGTGTCTGATGCATTTTTTCCAAGATAGGAAGAGGTGGTCTCCTGAGTAGAGCCACAATATATTTTTTCAACTGGAAGAACTGTTTGCCTGCTCATATGAGGGAGGAGCTTAAATTCTTATTAAGAGTGCACTTGCAAAATAACGGCATATTGATTAAAATTACATAATAACATATATGGAGTATATTATGTACTGTTTTTATATATATACATCTATACTTTCTCCCTTTAGGGACTATAAAGCAGTAATGCATTTACTGACAAGTGGCTTGATAATTCTGAGGCTGGAAGCCAGCTGGAGCAAAATTCAACTGTCCTGTGGTACCCTGTTTGATAACTTGGGGCACACTTAGATTGGGAAAACTGAGCTGCTACATTTCCATAGTGCACAGTCAAGGAGTAGCATGCTTGTGGATTTTATTTTCCTGTATTGTTTGTGAGTTTGGATCTTAGAGCAGGATTGAGCTGACTTCCTTGCTGTCAGCTTGATACTGACCATATTGCACAGGTTGTTCTGCCTGAAATTCAACCAGGACCCCCCTATGTTAATATCCCTGCTTGCAGCGTAGAGGTGCCCATTGACATCACAAGTGAGCTCAGATTGCTCAGATTTCCAATTGTTTGCTCCATCATAGTAGGTTCAGAACTTTCCTCCTGAATTCCCCCAGAAGAGCAGTTATCTTTAAGTAGAAGTTATCTTTAAGTAACACCGTTCCTGTAGTTCCCATCTCATGGACACAGTGTAGGAGTTACTGTATTATTCTGCTTGCAGACTTGCTGAGCAGTACAAAGAACAGAGCTGGATAACTATGTCAGATCTGGAGAGAGAGCTGCAAGAGATGGAGGCACAATATGAAAAGGAATTTGGAGACGGATCAGGTGGTGAAGATGAATTAGAAGAACAGGAGACAAAAGGCATTGAAGGTATGGTGTGTGGGGACGTGATCTGTACTGACTCACTGTAGTCTGAGTGTGGCTCACTTAGAGCCTCAGATGCACAGTTCTGACTAACGCAGCTCACTGCCTCCCTCAGAGGGTGTTGGGCTAGAGTCTGTCCCTCTCTGGTGTTTTCCTTTGAACAAGCTGCAGCGTTAATTTATACTAATGTCTGATTTGGTGAGGTGATCTTGATCTGTCTGTGTGTCAGTAGTGCTGGAGAAATTGAATGTCAGTGCTGTGGCTATTTTCTGGGGCTTAAAGAGCAGCTTGTTCAAAAATTACTAATCTGACTTTGTCTCTCTGATCCCCACTGATCTCTTCAGACAAACTGAACGATGAAGCTGAAGAAGCTGAATTTGTTGATGGTCTGTACTGCCCTGCTTGTGACAAATTTTTAAAAACTGAGAAAGCGTAAGTGCTTGTTGTTGGGGATTTGGGGTGGTGGTGTTGGGTTTTAAGCCCTTTAAAACTGCATTTTAAAGAATTTTTAACTTCACGTAATGGTCAGTGTTGTCTTTGCAGTAGAGACATTGTCAGTGTAGAAATTTCCATACTTAGTAGTGCTGGATAACGGGTCTGTTACTAATTTACATGTAAATATAACAATGTTTGCTCAGAGCAACCTGCAGTAACAATCTGGTCTTCACAGCATGAGGAATCACGAAAAATCAAAGAAGCATCGAGAGATGGTATCACTGTTACGACAGCAACTGGAAGAGGAAGAAGAGAAATTTCCTGTGTCTTTGGATGATACAGCTGGAATAGATACCAAAGAGGAGGAAGAAACAGAAGACATGCCCAAACAGAAGTACTTCAGATTGGTTTTAATTTTATCATGACTCGTGATGTACTAAGTCTCAGTGGCCTTCAGAGGGAGCTCCTGATGATTGCCACTGCATTGCTCTCAGTATTGTGCAGCACTTAGCATCAGAGTTCCAGTAAAACACATGCATTCGTATGACTGCATTTGAGTGCTGTAAAACAGCAGACTCATGTTTTCTCTGCTCCTCAGAGTTACATGTTACTTGTTATTTTTCAAGCAGAGGGACTTCCACAGAGCCAGTGCTTACTGATTTGGTACTTACTGTCAACTGATTGCTGGCATAAATGGAAAATGAGAGTGCTCAAAATCAGAATTGTTACACAAGTTCATTTTTTAAATAGCCAGAGCATAATCCCAGCTATCTCACTAGTATCTTTAGGTTCAGTCCGAGCAGAGTAAATGTTTCAGTAAATGCAATGAGTAGTTTGGGAGACCTAATGTTTTAATTTCAGGCATGAGTATCTTAATTTTTGTGGCTACCTAATATCATGTTAAGAGGACAAGGGAAAAGTATAGCTTGATACCTTATTAGAAATCCTACTAGTTTTGGGGGTTTTCTATAAAAAAAGGTAATTTAAAAATTATCTTTACAGGCTCTCAAAGAAACAAAGGAAGAAACAGAAAACAATGAAGGTATGTAGTCATAATGATACTCCAGGAGCTTTATAACCCAGTTTTATCTCCTGACAAATTTATCTCCTGACAAATTTTTTTGTCCTGCAAAATAGGACAACTTGAAATTCCACAGAATTTGAAGACTATTCAAAAATATTTTTAATTCTTCTTTGCCTCCAGAATAACTTTTATTAAACTTATTATAATAATATTTTATGATAATAACATCATAAACCTCACTTTGTTCTGTAAGTGCTGATGCTAATCTGTGGTGCTGACTCTAAAAAGGCTGCAGTCTGAAGTATAAGGAAAACAGATGGAAACAGGCAGATAGGGAGAATGCAAGGAATTGATCAGGAGGACCAGTAGTGGCCTTGGCGCATTAACAGCTCTGTTTGGTGGTCACTTCTGGCTTTAGTTGCAGGAGTTGGCATAATACATTGCTTGTTAATTTCTAATTTAGAGGGGGTCAAAAGAGTGCCACAGTATTGGCTTCCTGCTGGCGCTGTCACTGTTGCAATGAACACATCCATTCCACCCTTCTCTTCAACACAAGTAACACCAATTTGTTGTACTCCAGGATCTGAGTCTGTGTGTGATATGACAGATCTGTGCTGACAGCAACAGGTGAAATGCACCAAGTGCAAGCTGTTTCAGGCTTGAGTGGCAGAAGTGTCATAGTCAGCACATTCTTCTGTCTGCCTTCCTCAAACTTTATCCTTTCCAAGTACTTACTCCTCAGTCCTAGCCTTGTTCCAGTGACCTATCTGTACCAGGTCCTGCCTCTTCCATGCTTCCCCCTCTAATTTCCTATTCTCTGTTCACCTTTTCTGCCTTCTCCCACTCCATCACTATCTCTTGTTCTTAAGAAACTTTTCTGAGACTTCCAAGCAACTGAAGTTTCCTGGCTTCACATTGGCTGGTCCAGTTGCGTAGTCCAAGTATTGGCTTGACCTTCTTGTTTCCATGCAGGCCATAAGGCTTCAGTTAACCCTTTCCACCTCTGTTTGAGACCAGAAGGTCTGTTCTCACTGCAGAGGTGGCACACAGTCACTGTGGCTCTGTTCCATCAGTTTGCTGCAGCCTGGACAGTAGGTGCCACTCTTGCATTGCGCGAGCTGGAATCTCGTGCTGGGAGGTTCTAACCTCCATCCTCTGCCAAGTGTTGTTGAGTACAGGGAATCTCTGTGGGTTTTGTTTTCTTTTCTTGAAGTTAACATTAGCCAAGTTTTTTTCAGGTAGCTGAGACTGTGCACTAGAGATGATACGAGTTGTATTAATGTGGTGTTAGGTCAAACTTGTTGTCCTGCTTTTGGAAGCTTTGCTGTTCTGCTTCAGACAGGGAGTTGATATTTTGCCAAACTGCATATATTGAGTCTAATCTGACACATGGAAAAGGCTGTCAGTATCTGTAATGCTAGGGAAGGAAAACACAGTGTGTCTATCTAATTTCAGTCAGCTCAGTTATTTTGGCTCAAGTGTCCTAATGCAGTTGTCTGGCACAGAAAACTTTAGTCTAAATAATTAACCTTTTGCAAAGGTTAAAAGCCAAGCCACTGTCTGTGAAATAAGAAACAGTGGTCAGAACAGGATGAACCCTGTGTGTAATTAAAAGCTACCTTCCTTCTCCTCTTCTGTAGTTTCAAAGGCTGTTGTATTGGTGTTTCTTCCCTTCACCACACGTGGCCTCATCTTTCAAAACAGGAGAACTAAGGTTTTACCTGTTAGTGTCTCACTGAAAACACACAGTAAAATTAAGAGGGTCCATGGCTTTCTCTCCTCGCAGCCCACCCATGTTTGAGGTAAATGAGTATAATACTAAGAACATAGTCACTTTCATGAACTGAAAGTATTTTACTTGGATCTCTTCTGTTTGGACAGGGTTTTGAGGACTCTTTTGATAAAACTGCTGATGAAGAAACAGTTGAACAAAAGGAGGTGCCCAGCACTGAGAAGGACAGTGGCTCAACAGAGGAGTTATTAAATGATGGCCAAAGATGTGCTGTGTCAGAGGACACAGGTGTTACAGATGATGTCAGCCAAGAAAATGAAACAAAAAGTGAAGCAAGAAGGTGTGTTGGGTTGCAACATGGCAGTCGCCGTGTCATTCTGTTTCATGGTTGATACTGTCAAACAAGGATAGATTCACTCACAAATGTGGACTCTGGGGGCTGCTCACCAAAATAGGTTTGAATAAATACAGTACTAAACAAAGAGTGTAGGAACTTCTTTGAAGTGGTATTTGACTGCAGGTTGCTGCCGTATCACTTCGCAGGAGCTGATTGAACATCTTGAGATTTACAACTGATTGTATAAATTATTTTTTTTTCCGGATACACTTGCATTTTGTTGTGTGAAGGAAGAACAGGGGAAAGCAGCAGAGACACTGATAACTGGAAAACATCAGAACCTTGTAAATGTTGAATGTTCCTGTGCACTGATTTTGGTACCTCTCTGTCTGTTAGCAGCACTAAGCCTAAAGGGAAAAAAGCCAAGGAAGCAAAAAAGTCTGCCAAGGCATCTTCAGAGAGCTCAACAACGGTATGTTCCTTACACTATTTAAAATGGAATCACAGAAGTGTTAAGGTTGGAAGGGATCTTAAATATCATCTAGTTCCAGTAGACCATATTGCCCAAAGCCCCATCCAGCCTGGCCTTGGACACTTCCCAGGGATGAGGCATCCACAGCTTCTCTGGGCCGATGCCTTATCACCCTTACAGTAAAGAATTTCTTCCTAATGTATAATCTAAACCTGCCCTCTGCCCATTTAAGACCACTGCTCATTGTCCTGTCACTCTGCCTGTATGAAAAGTCACCCTCTCTCCTTTTTATAAGCCCCCTTAAGGCACTGGAAGGCTGTAGGTTTTCCCTGGAGCTTTCTCTTCATCTCTCTTAGCCTGTCTTTATAGGAGGGGTAAAAGGTGGGGGTCATATTATTACAAAGAAGGCTGGTTTTTTGGGCATGTCCAGTCCACAAATTCTGCCCCTGTGGTTTTAACAGAACTGGAACTTCAGCTCTTGTCCTCACAGAGAAATGCAGGACTAAGCTTCATTTCTAAGAGAGTTGGTAAAGTTCTGTATGCAAGGCATTTCAAATGAATTAAACAACTGAGGACAGAGCTGTTGTCACCCAGAAGGTGACAGGCAGTACTGTTTGAATCTTTCCCAATATCGATGCTTGCTGGAGAGTGAATCTTAGTAGTAACTACAGCTAAGACATACTAAATTCACTACATCTCAGAGCCCAAAGCATTGCCTGTATGGTCAGGTGAGATCAAAACTATTCTTTATTTTTAATTAGATTTGTAAGGCTTCCATTCTTGGTTTTTACTTAAAGCTCTTTGAAATTTCTTGAAGTTACATTTGCGATTATTTTTTTTAAATATATGCGTTTAATTGTTAATGAGTAATGGAATATTGATGATAGAGACAAACAGCTTATTCACGCTTCATTGTCAAGGAGGAACTGCGTACAAGAAATTGGTGTATTGCACTGATGACATTCAGTACGAATGTGAAGCATTCTGGGTTTTTTTTCTCACTGTAGAGTGAAGTTCCCATCCACTGTGTAACCTGCGACTGTACATTTCCATCCCGAAATAAATTGTTTGAACACCTAAAAGCCACAGGACACGCAAGAGCAACGACGACACCGACAGTAAATGGAGCTCTGAACGCCAGAAACAAAAAAGAGAAACGTAAAAACAGATAGAACTTTGTTACAGTGACAGTCTTCAGAATTGTACGTTAACACTCTCCCAGAACTGAAACATGCACATTGCCTGTGTCTGGAGTTAAACAAGGAAGGCAAGTACCAGTTTAGGAAAAAAAATGAAGACGCACAAGAGGAATACTGTCTTGTGAAGGAATCTGTGCTTTCTTCTCTTTTTAACAACCTTCCTTTAATCACAGAATGGTGTGGTGGCATGGCACAGGTGGGTGCTCCTTCCACAAAGCCACCTTGTCTAAAGCCCCTTACCCTGCAGCAGCTTTCACACCGTGGGTGGGGAAATGGTAACTCAGAGCTACTCACCCTGTGTTCCTGTAGAAACCTGCATGGATAAAGTACCCACACAGAAGAAATAATAAATTATTTTGGCACGTGTGCTGTTGCTTTTGTTTTGAGAGGGCTCAGCTCAGGCTGAGTGTAGCCAGTAGCAGGGCCTGTACGCACTTGGGGAGAAGATGGTGCTAATAACACCCAAGTCATGTGTTTGATCCCTCTATGGGCCATTCACTTGAGAGCTGGGTTTGATAATCCTTGTGGATCCCTTCTAGCTCAGAATATCCTTTGATTCTTTGATCCTCTGTCAAATATGAAACACCACCAAGACACATGCTTTTCTTCTGCCATCCTCAAATTACTTAATTACATTAAGCAGCAGACAGAAGGGAAGGAGTAAGATGACAAAGCTATTTAATCAGTTTTGACAATTCCTATTTTTTTTGTACATCTACTTCCATAGCAGGTGTTGGGGGAAAAAGTCTAGTGGAACAGCCTTGCTGGAATAAGTGAGGGAGAAATAAATGACTGACATGAATGAATTAATTTGTTCTGATTTCTAAGGAAGAACACTGCACTTCTGTTTAAAGGCATTATCTA
This sequence comes from Oreocharis arfaki, assembly GCA_013398015.1. Lineage (NCBI taxonomy): Eukaryota > Metazoa > Chordata > Aves > Passeriformes > Paramythiidae > Oreocharis > Oreocharis arfaki. The sequence continues at coordinate 2,171,209 of VZRR01006745.1, read as the reverse complement.
CCTGATCTTGAGTAGAAAAAAAAAAAAGGTAGAATAACAAACACCTGATTTTGGAGTGGAATTGGGTTGTACACAGGAGTTGTCAGTGGACTTGGAGAAGGCAGTGCTCAGCAAAAGTAAAATGATAAATGTGCAGTTATTGCTGTCCACAACATCTGTTTTTTTATTGGAAAATGAAGGAAGCAATGACCTTACACATTATAAAGTGATTATATAAGAAAGAAAGAACATCTTATTCCACCTTCCAGAGTTTGCACCTTTACAAAATGATTAATGGATGTGCTGTGCAATCCCAAAAGCAGTAGGAGGAAAAGAAGAAGTGTATTTTGGAGAGGGTGATGACTGGATTTCTTATCCCCATGATAAAAATAATTACTGTAATTAGAAACATCTCAACTGTCTGCAAACTTTTAGTAATGCTCTAATTACAGTGTATCCTTGTAGGCAGGGTAAACAGTTTTAACTCTGAAACTTCTTCCCCAACTCTGTCACACTTTCTAAAAATTACTGATTTTGGTATGACTTTCACAGGTGAAAGAAGAACATAGGCCTGCCTCTCCATCTGATACCCAGTTAATCCAGTCAGGGTTTTTCCGATAATGGCAAAATAGGTGTGCAGTTAATACAAATCACCACTGTAGAACTGAACTTCACATTTACAGAAGAGATTAGACCATGTCCTTTGTTGAACACTGGATCTGTCAGAATGCTCTTACGGTACTGAACAAATGTGTAATCGTCACACAGATTTTATTTTCCAGGGTAGATTAGTGCCCACTCTGGGTCACAGGTATCAGGAGTTGTGTGTGCCTCTCATGTGAGGAAACAAATTAAGTCTGTTTTGCAGTGGCTCTTTCCATGTATCCCTGTAAAGCAGTACGAAAAACTTCCACAGTGAAGTCGACATCCCTTTTAGTAATGCACATAGGAGGCTTAATTCTGAATGTCTGAGGAGAGAGAACAAAAAGAAAAATAAATGCTCAAATTGTATGGAAAGAATATGGTTTCAAGCAGCCTGTCTGGCTCAGCACTCCCCTTCCACCCCAAAAAAGTGTGGAGAAAAGGAGAACCGCAGTGCAGGCACTGAGGCTTATGATAAATGCACTCTGAAGTGGAGCAATTTTGAACTTGACTGCACTGAATTGCATCTGACTCACGACCCCCTCTTGATAACCTAACTGCCTGCACAAAAGACCTAAGTAGAGCAGGTCGTGTCTGCAGCTCTGTTACTGCAGACAGAGACAGAATAAAATCTCAGATGGATTTGTACAAAGAAAGAACAGAGACAGATGTATTTTCCTTTCTTGCAGCTCTACCACAGGGAAAAGTAGTATCTGCTGAGAGTGGCAGGCTCTTGCATTGCGTCAGCTGATTTGCTGTTTTATTATAGGCTGTTTTTAAAGGCTGTTAAGAGAATGCGTTATGAATGAATCACTAAATACTATCTTGTAGTTAGGGTGCTATAGCTGGAAAGCATGTTGATCAGGAAGGGATATATGTAAGCTATGCTTGCCAAGAACATAGGCTCTTAAGTCTGACTATTTCATCTATGTTTCCATGAGTATTTATCTTCCATAAGAATCTTAAATTTCAGATTTTTTCTGTCATCACGTCACAGGGCCTAATACAGGAAGAGTGGAATAATGGTCTTTCCCACCCACAGCCCCCACTGAAGCAAACACTCACAGATTAACAGCCCCCTCATTAGGCAGAATGAGACTTTACTGCACTGACCTGCAGCTTGTTACCTGCCTCCTGGTCTGTGACTTGGGGAAGAACTGATGAGGTGACAGACACAGTGTCTCATTTATTTTAGCTACCCTCCATCCATCTCACATGGAAGCTGTCTCCTCTGTGTCAGGGCTTCACTGACCTGGCCAGCCCTGAGGCAGTTCTCTGCCATTAACTGAGAGCTGTAGGGAGCAGGTGCAGTGTCGTGGAGTACATCCTCAGCTGGTGTGGGCTGATGGCCTTCACATCCAGTTCTCTCTTTTGTGTTGAACTTGCTGTCAACGCCTTTTTCGTTCTTTCTTTTTTTTTTAATTACCATAGAATTAGAACATTACCAGCTTCCCAAACTCGAAGAACTACTAGTTTTGTACTAATATGTCAGGTGATAACCTAAACTGTACGAAGACTTGGTCCTGAGTATTGTTTTCTTCTAATTTACAGAGACTGTAGTACCCTGGTTTTCTAGGGGAAGTTGTCCCTGTAAAGGAAAACTCCAAGTTTTGAGCTTGTTCAGAATATTTGAGAAGAATCAAATAGTTCCTGCCCAATTTAAAAATAAACAACATTAAACAGAGATAGTTCCTAGGAGTGTACATTTTCTAGTTTATTTACTAAACTGAATTAATTAAACTTGAGGGAAATGGGGATGTAGTTCATAAGGACTGAAAATAAGCTTTATTTATAACCAGAGGTCCAGTACCTGACTGTAGAGCCCTCCTCTGCCGATCAGAACCCCCATGTCTTTACAGTCCTCCCAGATCTGACTGATTTCTTCAGCTGGAAGAGGGCGTCGACACTCCTAAGGAAAGGAAATACTAAACTTCACTTAGATATTCTAAATTAGTTCTCTGACAAAGATGTATATTCCAGTCTCTCCAATAAATCCCACCTCTAGCTGAAAATGTTAGCTGCATAACTTGTCTGCTTTCGTGAGTCTGAGCAGTTCAGGTGCATGTCACCGTTTACTCAAAGCTTGTGAAACAGCTGAATGATGGAATGTAGCGGCTCATTTTTAGCCAGAGCCATGTTTTCCCACTTCACCGTCTGCTTTTTAGCAGGAAATATTTCTATTATTTCAACTGAAATAAAATGTGATACAACTTTCAATGGCACTGTAAATTGAAAGGAATGAAAAAGTCACTAACCTTATCTGTCACCATTTCTACTCCGATCATAAGTCCCTTGCCACGGACATCTCCAACAATCTCAAATTTATCCCGTAGCTTAGCCAACTCCAGCAGCATGTATGTTCCCACATCCTCACTGTTTTTTTGTAGACCATCTTCTTCAATAGCCTGGTTAAAATGAAGTTCCATGACAATGTTGCAGGAAAAGCCTTCAACACATTCTGTTAATCCCCATTGAATTTGACACTGTATTTATCTCACTTCCTTGCTATGTTCCTTCACTACCTCAGTGGTCATATTTTCCTTCTGTTAAAATCCTCTTAACGGCATCAGAATACAATCACACATAATACTTTGATGTTTCTGTGGCATTTTTCACATTTTACTTATTATGTATATTTAATCCAGTAATTCCTGCTCACATGTACTTGTAACTGGAAAATACCTGACCAGAAGGATTGTTTTCAAAATCTTACCAAAATATTTTAATTCTTTCTTAGTATCATGAGAAGAATATTATTAGACAAGGCTTATTTATGTGTACTAGGCAGGGAACAACTTGAGTGCTTTAATTATATTTATCAACAACATGTTTTTTAATAACAATCTTTTCTTCATTCTTTACTCTGTCCTCTTTAATTGAAGTTTTTATTTGCAGGCACATACTGGCACCTACACATAAACCATTAGATGAACTGAACATCTCCATTTAGAAAAATCACATTAAAAAAATAACTACAGAAGATAAAGTGGTTGTTTCTACTTTTCTTTTTTTTTTTTCTTTCAACTCCATTTTATTCTTCCTGACTCAAACAATCTCCTTGGAATTATTTCAGAGCCAGGCTCCAAGTTACTTCAGAGTCGAAAAACCCCGAGACACGGGTTCTTTATACAATCATCCATCTTATTAATAGCTTAAACCTCCCAAAACACTCAGGAAAGTAACATGAATAGAAACTGTGTCTGCAGTAACGAAGGGAGCTTCAGGAATGAATAGTCTGTAATCAAGACAAATTAAATTGCGACCTACTACCCACTGACTGATTTTCTACTGGATCATAAGTGAAATATATTGCAAATTTTTCTATTTTCTTTTTCATGAGGGATTTTTTTTTTCCAAAACCAGTTCTGACCTTAGGTATTTTTAGCTGTCTGGTCATAAAGCTTTTTTTAAGCGTAAGGTAAAAGCCGTTGAGTTAAAAAATTTTGTTAAGCATGTGTGCCAGAGAACAGATTTGCTTTAGCTGTGGATTTGTGTAGTGCTATGAAAGAATTAGCTAAGCTTTTGAGAAAGTACTCTCCTACAATTTTATTAACAAAGTTAAAGAACCTAAGGGAGATAAAGATGATTCTGAAATCATAAGTAGAGGGCTCCTGCTCTTTCTAGAGGCTTGAAAATTTTTGCAATTGAACTAATCAGGATTTTTCCTGTGCATAGGGCACACTGGCCATGCATGTATACATGCATATGTTTTTTGCACTTTATTTAGTTATTTTAAAAATTGCCCACATAGAACTTTTTCATCTTTTGATACAAAAAACTTGTGGTATGGATAAATTAATGTAATGTTCTCCCTACATCAAGGACTGCAGCTCCAACTACGCAGGCCAAAGGGTTTCCTCCAAACGTATTAAAGTGAAGGTTTTGAGCCAAGGAATTTGCAATCTCTAAAAGAAAAAGAACAACACTGGTTACTCCTTCAGTTCATAGAATCACAGAATCATAGAATCACAGAATGGTTTGGGTTGGAAGGGACCTTAAAGATCATCCACTTCCCACCCCACTGCCATGGGCAGGGACGCATTTCACTAGACCAGGTTGCTCAGAGCCCCATCCAGCCTGGCCTTGGACACTTACAGGGATGGGGCATCCACAGCTTCTCTGAACAACCTGTGCCAGGGCCTCACCACCCTCACAGTAAAGAATTTCTTCCTAATGTCTAATCTAAACCTAATATCTTTCAGTCTGAAGTAATTTCTCCTTGTCCTGTTACTCCGTGCTCTTGTAAAAAGTCCCCCTCCATTTTTCTTACGCTGGAAGGCCACAATAGGTCACCCCAAAACCTCTTCTCCAGGCTGAACAATCCCAGTTCTCTCAGCCTTTCCTCATAGCAGAGGTGCTCCACTCCTCTGATCATCTTGGTGGCCTCATCCGCCTTGTGTAGTAACTGTACTTAATTGCTTTAACATTTGTTACTGTAACAACAATTACATTTGCTGTGGTTCGGCTCTCATTCTACTGGAGACAACACAGCAAGATTTCTTGAAAGCAGTCTGTGCAAAATACAAATATTTCCAAAAACTATAGTGTCTAGCAGATGCCAAAACAAACTTTTTTTTAAAAGGCATGCTTCTAACATATGCTGTCACCTGACAGCTACAGATTTTCCTCACTAGATTGAACCAGCCATTTGTAGTAATCAAGCAGCTGGATAACATCCTGCCCTATTTACTCACAGTATGTTTATCAGTAAAACAGTGACTTCAGTGAGGATTTCGAGGTTCTTTTACCAGTTCTACTGACTCAGAAGTTCATTCCTGCTTCAGTCAAACAATTAACCCTATTTAAACACAGCTTGGTACTGATACAGCTCAACACGTGGTGAAACAAGTGACGTAATTCATCTGTCAAAAGACAGACTGAGATAAAGTTTATAAGTAACACTCAGCTTTTTAACCCAGATTTCTCAGTAAATAACTACTTTGTATTATATTTTGCAATTACTCTGTTTTGGAACAGAACACTTATACCTTTTGTTGTGACAACAGCTGCCATTGGGAAGCCATTACCAATTCCCTTCGCCAAAGTAACGATGTCAGGGACTACCCCATGTGTTTGAAATCCCCAGAAATGGCTGCCTGTCCGTCCAAATCCTGTCTGTACCTTTCAAAGGCAAAATTTAGAGAAAGACCCATCACTTTCTCACACTTCATTATATAGTTTATTTTCCTGTCTTTGTATTGTTACTGATTTGTATTAAACAGCAACTACATCTGGAGTCACCTTGTATTAGGATCCTTATCCAGATGGCTCTGCACAAAATGCTATTTATTGTAATTGGATTTTTCTTTCGTGTCATCATGTCTTAGGCCTGGTGAGATGCACAAATAAGATGCAGCTTCCATTTCAAAGTGGAGAGGAAACGCAAAAGGATTTGAAGCATTTGATAGTTAATATTGTTTTAGCTAAGAAAATTCAATTTCTAAAACTTACTGGTAGAGGTACAGCAATCAACTCTCTTCTATATTTTATGTATGTCAACAATACTCATAAGAGGAAGGGTTATTTTGACAAATTTCCCATCACAAGTATAATTTGTTGCATATTTGTGCAAATTTACCCAGAAGGTAAGGACTGAAGTCTGCTACAAATATTACCTTTGCCCAAAATGAGAATAAAGGCAGTAAAAACTGGGAGGCCTCTATACTTGGAAAGATGCAGTTTAACACTGCGCTAAGCTATGAAGTGCATAGCATTTTGCTTAGATTATTATTAGATTATTTGCTTAGATTATTTCCAGGCTTCACCTGGGTTCTCTTACGATAACTTTCAGAGGTACTCCATTCTAGAACTCTTACATAAAGAAATGTGACTCACTTCATCTGAAATGCAAAGGCCCCCTCTTTCCCGTATCAGCTGGTAAGCTTCCTTTAAGAAATTTCTTGGGTACTGAACAGCTCCATTAACACCCTGCCAAGAGAGACAAACAATGTCTTCAGGAACAAAAAAGGAAACAGGAGTTCTACTTGGGGAAAAAACCTAGCAGCCCTCAGGTAACAGCAAGACTGCTGTTTCAAGGTTCTGGCCCCAGCAATGGAACTGCTTCGAAAAGCTCCTGCTCAGGTCACGCATTCCCATTCCACAGTGCTGCCTGCTGCTCCTTTAGTTGTGCTGGCATGAATGTTTGTGAGGCCATGATCACTGTAAGACCAAGTCAATTAACAATAAACTGCCAAAACAAGGATCTTGAAAATCTACACACAGCGAAACCCAGAAACTGTGTTTGCTGATGAAGTTGACCAGAGAATTCACATACCTACTTTGGTTAATTTGTTTAGAACACTGCCTCCTGAATGTCTTTTCACCTTGGCAGTTTGCGTTTGGATCAGAAATTCAATTCTACCCTGCACCTGGACCAGAACAGCTTTTAGACTCAAGCACATAAGTGCTTAGAAAACTGCAAAACCAGAGAACCACTCCAGTTTTTCTTGTAGTCACAGTTCTCACACTGTTTTTCTTGCCTGGGATAAATTCTCCATTTTTCCTGTTGAAGAACCACATATTCAGCAATTGTTAACATAGGGTGAAACATTAGGAGAATGAATCCTGTGGCCACCAGCTGCTGGACAGTTGTAAAAAATACAGTGGACATTATGACTAAAAGAGGGGGAAGGGAGGTTGAGTTAAAAGTTTACAGAAATAGTAATGAAAATTGGAAGGAGATAATAGAAAGCAAAGTACAGCATCCATCATACTCACTATTTAAATGCAGAAAAAATGTGTATGTTTAATCATGATTCTGTGTTTAATTTCACAAGAAAAATGCTAGCTCCATTGAAGTCAGTGACAAAAGCTGAAATTCTAAGGCAGTGCATCTAATCTTTCAAACATTTAAGGTGTTTAAAGCATTAAAACATCATAGTAAAAATCAGCAAAAGTCTGTGTTCAGGTCATAGCTAAAGAATATCAGATTTGAGTATTTCACACTATTTGTGCTATCACAACTGATAAATGGAAAACTACCTACTTGGATTGGTTCAGCAATAAATCCAGCTACTGTCTTGGGCACTGAAGTATTCAGAGTATCTTTGAACTGTTCAGTGTACTGGTCTTTTGCAAGACATGCACCTGTTTACAGAGGAAAGAAGTTTGAAGGGAATTTACTTAATGTGACACAAAACTAAAGCTTCAAAACATGAAATTACACATCTAAGCAACAAGTGTTATGTGACTGCATGGTAAATATGACCTCTCAAATGAACAGCAGAAAGCTAAACATTAAAGGAGAGAGTCTTTTCTCTTACACCACATGTACTCTATGGTTAGTGCAGGAAGGAGGAGTCTGGAGAACACAGCTGCCTATCAGTCTGTTCATAAATAAAGAATAGAGCAATTAGTATGGCCAATGCTCCCATTCACTAGGGAGGGCAAAGCTAAAACCAAAACTTTTTGTTACATGTGCATGTAACTTAAAATTCTAAAAAGTGTTTGTTTAAACAGTAGAAAAACTGATTGGAGTTGTTAGCTGCAGAGCAGTAGAGGAGATTTCACACTGTGTCGTGTATGGAATGTGCTTCCCTATGGAAGACTTCTGCCTATTGCTGGCTACTGGTTGTCCTTACTATTTGCCTTATTCCAATATAAAAGCTGGAAAGCTGTCAGAACTTCAGAAACAGCAGAAAACACCATCAACACTTCTGTTCTTCCAGATGTGCTGAAGTGAGTTCCACAGCTTCCACAGTTGATAAGGAAAAATACTGGAAACAAAGATTGAGATTTCAAGAGGAAATCTGAGAATGTGGTGTCATCTGTCCCAATTTTTTCCCATTGGGATGCAGAGCCCTGAGATTCTCTGCAATATTTTCTTTGGTTGCCATTGCAAAAACTAGCCAGACATCTGCTTTTCTTGAGGAGGTAACTGTAACCTATCTACACAGCCTTCTAGTATTTCGTAATCTGAAAGCCAAATGTTTGTTATGGACCAACCTTCAGTACAGCTGCATTTTCGAACAGTTTGCACTGGAGAATCTCTACAATGGCTGCCTCCCCATGGACCACGAAAAACATCTGGTAACATTGTCTGTCAAACATAAGAGAAATAACTACAGATTTGATGACACCTTTCCAAGAGATCTTTTGATCTAATGACTAATGGCAAAACAAAAAAACCCCGTCTGTTAGAACCAAGAGGCAAATACAGTTCAAGGAGCTTTTCTGAAGAACACTTGGGAATAACACCAAATTTCCCCCTCGCAAATTGGTGGAACAAAGTCAGTTTTGGGACCGACAAGTTTCAATTATTCCAGCCAGAGTCACTCAACTGATTTTTTTTCTTCTTTTGTTCTTTAACTTAGCACATTGGCTAGGAAAGAGTAATGCCAGCATTTTAAGAGTTGCTGGTAGCATTTCAGTAATCTGAAGTATGAAAAAAATCTGCAAACTAGAGGGAGGCAGGCAGATCTAATAGAGACAACTCCAGCTTTGTAATCCTTGCTGCTGATGAAATACCACCTGACTTCAGGCCACTCACTGAGACAGGCTGGGAAGCTGCTGTAAATGAGCCTTTCTATGGTTAATACTGTGGCTGAGCTGTCACCTGTAATTACTGGATCACCAGTGCCAGCTTCTAGACAGAAAGGTACTGCCATCTGCTCAAGGGCAGGGACATAACATATTGCTATTTAACCTCAGTGGATCTCCTTGACAGATATGTCCCCTGTCTTGCTGAAATAGGTTTCCTGTTCATTACAGTGAAGGATCTGCTCCAGACCATCTGAAAACAGCTTTGCACAGATCTGCCAAAACAAACTTGAAAAAAGGGGTTCAGAACGTTGTTTTGCTCCTTACACAGACTCCCATGCAAGCATCAAGCACGACTAAAGAACTGCAAATCATGACCACTCGTGTTACGGCTGTCCCACCTTAAAAGTGTAACTAAGGAACTATATACATAGAAGAAAAAGGGACTCTGGCTCTTGTTCTTACACAGCAGAAACAGCTACACTGCAGTTTTGATTAGTAACCATAAAGCACTTGAGGGCAGAAAACACAGCAATTGCTGAAATATTCAAATAAACTGTTAGTTACTCAGATTATTAAAAAAAAAGTTAAAACCAAAAATCTCACAGCTGTACAGCCAAAGCCATTGGCAACACCATGCTTGTAAGGAGTCAGAGATGTCAAACCCAACGTGTAAGGGCTGCTTCCGTGGTATCCTCCTCTGTTCAAACAAACAAAGAAGACCAACATCACTCATTTCCAAGAAGTGTCTGGAGCAATATCAGTTCTGATGGCTCATACTTCTGAGCTACAGGTTGTTGGGAAAATGTGCATTGTTGCACTGCAGCTAAGAAGATTCCTATTGCCATTATTTAGTGCTGCCTTTTGACTCTGACTGCAATTTTGAATATTAAAACTGTGAAGAAATGTTCGCAAGGAGATGAGTACAACGATTGGAACCAACAGCAATTCAGACAGTGCCTCATGAAGATCTGCTGTAGCACCTGATCCCTACAGAGCAAACATCTCTGTCCTTTGAATCTTGGAAACAGCTGCTGTCTCTAACAGATGCTGCCAATCATTAAACTAGATGCTGGTTTGCTGTCAGTTTTATACACAAATCAAAACTGGCTAGTGAGAATACACAAGCAATGTAGGTACCCAATGTTCTGTGGAACACAGTAAAAGAAAAATACAGCTCTTCATTAACACAGCCTTTCATTCTGATATTTGAGGCTCCCTGGGCTGCACAGTAAAGTGAACTGTTTACACCGGTGTTTTCAGTGTACTGGTGTTCAGCCCACCTCCATCCCTGGAATTAAGCCAGAAGAGCTGTTTGTGTACCTGTGCAGTGAACTGTGGTTCAGGGCTCTCACAGAAAAACAAGGTAGCAAAGCAAACAAAACAAAAACCAGCTCCCAGCCAGAGTAGCTCCCTGCTGAGGTTCACTGCACTGCTCCTCCAGAGGTACCTTTGCACCCCTCACAAAGGGGCACTGCAGAAGGGAAACGAAGGAAGAATGTAGCAGTTGCTCAATCTGGCTCTGGCCATGAACAGAAGTCTACAAAAGCACACCCTGAACACAGACATCAGACCATTTTCTAGGTAACACAAGCAAAAATTGCAGGTTGCATTTTCATTGCAAACGAGTCCTAGCATACTATATCAAAACTTCAGCTCCTGGTTGTCAAATAAAGTAATTTTATAGCATTCTCCCCTGCAGACCTGGGGTGAAAGAGTTCTCTGTCATTTCTTGGTTTAGGCATGTAGAGAGGCGTTTTGTAAAGCTCTGTCAGCGTTACCTGAGGGAGATGATGTCGAAGTTCCGGGTGTGCACCCTTGCCATGAACATAGCTAAATCATTGGCTTCCGACCCACTGTTGGTGAGATAAACCACCTGTGGGAGAACGCTTGGGATCAATACAGCATAAAAACATCACCTTCTTCACCATCAGACCACACCCCTTAATAACATGATAAGCTATAGCCTAGCACTGCCACAGGGTGACCTCACCATAGTAAAATTAGTGTTGCACTTACACTGTAGAGAAGAGCAAAGATTCAACTGATGTGCTCTGGGAGAGTACAGAAAAATCTCAAAGGGTTTCAGTTTACAGGTTTTCCTAAGATGTAATTCTGATTGAAAGAGATTAAGTGTTGGGTCAAACCTAAGCATGACACATTATAATTTTTTTTTTTTTTACTCTCATTCAGTCTTTAAGATTGCAGCAGATTCGTACTCTTCTGCTAGATCAATTTCATTCTATCATCAATTCAATTCACCTGAAAACAAAAATTATTTTTCTTACTGTTTCACTGCATATGAAACGTGACAATTATGTGTTTTATTTATTTAAATGTCAGTAAAGCTCACTACACAAAATACTGTCAAAGACTTCTCACTGTGAATTTTCATGAGATCAAGAAAATTAAGGCTGGCTACATATAAGAATGGTAAATATCTACTTATTTCCTTCAGTAATTTTTAAGCAGGGAATTCCTCTTCACAGTGGCAAATGGAGGGAGAAAACAAACAGAACAGGAATTGGGGATATTATGCTTGTCTACAGCTAGGTCTAAAGAAAAGGCCCTGAGGGCCCTCATGCTCTTTAACTGACAGTCTGTATTCCCCATACAGATTTTCTCTCTAGAGATATCATGGCTCTTGATTATTTAATAAATACTTCTTACAAACAGACTCTCTCCTCACCAGCCCCTGCTCCTGTCAGAAGCAATTTACCTTCAGTGGATCTGGGAAAAGAGAAGTTAGCTTTTCAGCATACTCGTGGATTGGTGGGTACATGTAGATGCTGGAGGTATGCCACAGGCGAGCCAGCTGCTTCTGGGTAGCCATAGTTACCTTCCTGCGTGCAGCAAAGGAGAGACAAAGGGATTGAATTCCACACAGACTCCGCTCTCGTACATGCACATACCTCTGTGCTACTGATCCTGCAAACACAGGTGCTGCACCATGTGCCAGATGGAGGAACAAGGAGACCGAATTAATGAATTCCTCAAAATGCAGCAGAAATTGAACTTACTGTGATACATGACAATTCAGTAAATTATATTCTGGTTTTAGGCCCATGGTGCTGCAGATTAACGAAGAGCAAAACAAACATAGGTGTCTCTTCCTGTATTTTATACCGTAAATCAAAAAGCAACACACTTACGGGTGACAGTGTCCAACACTGACAGTGACAATCCCAGCAAAGAGATCAAGGTATCTTCGTCCTTCATGATCAAACAACCACTGCATGTGTCCCTGGTGCAGCAGCAATGGCTTCTTGTAATACGTTCTCAGTGAAGGAGCAATACTTTGTTCACGGATCTTCTGCATACGTTCATACAGATAGGACTGAGCGGAATAAAACAGTCAGTATCCACCTGTGCCTTCCAGAGATCCAGACTCATGGAGTTGTAGTGGAGCACACAGATTACACAGCTGTCTACAGGACTGAGATGGTAACAAATTCTGGCACACAGAAGGCTGTTCTACAAACCTCTGAAACTCAGCTTTTTGAAATAAGGCTGCTGTTCTGCACGTACCTCTTTCTAAAATGCTTTCAAATGAACAGTGTAGGAATTACAGATTTGTCACACAGGTACATCTACAGGTTATATCCTGGTTGTAGCAGTTGGGTTGTGCCCGAAGAAGCAAATGTTATGATCATATTTAATGGACCAATAATTGTCAGCAGATGAGCCTATCACTCAAACCCAGTAGTGCAGTTTTATTTAAATTCTGTATAGTATCCATGACTTACTTCATATTTTTCAGGTACAAAATCACAAGGAGGCATTTTTGCTTGTGTGGAGACAGAACCTTTCCATTTCTGCTGCCTAAAGGCAACTACAAAATAGTAAGAGAATTATCACTTAGCATAAGTACACATCTAAAAGATTTGCTCAATAAGCTTGTTCAGAGAACGCACAAGCTACAGCCACAAAAAGTTTTGGTGGGTTTTTTTGGTCTGAGAAATTTTCTTTGGGGAAAAATAAGTAACAGGCAGAATATACGTAACTTTTTTTAAAAAGTGTTTCATCTCATCCATTAAAACACAACTTTTCAGTTTCACATGGACTTCTATTTTGACAGAAGAAGAATTTTTATTTTAAAAATAAAAATTGTTTCTAATACAAGCTCTTCCCTGGACTGCACTCTACAGTCAGGAGCCCAGGGTGACTGCAGCACAGGCAGTGCTCTCAGGAGCAGGGCAGAGGCCCAACAGACCAGAACGAGGTGGGCAAAGCAGGGTTCACTGAGAATGCCCCACAGAGCTGTGTCAGGTCCAGGGGCCACCCAGGGCACTCAGGCAGGAGCAGCAGTGGATGGGGCCAGAGACAGGGCTGGACACAAGGCTGCAGCAGACGTCCAAGGTCCATCCAGGAGACAGAGCCAGGGCTGAACTGGTGGCTCATGGCTCAGCTGAGGCAGGGACTGAAGGCTCAGTGTAGAGATGAAGCAGGGCTCCTGGGCAGGGGGTTCAGCCCTAGGGGAGGCTCCTCAGGGGACACGAGCTGTGCTTAGGGCCCTGGCAACTCTAACTGCTATCTTCCATCCTTGCTCCAAAATTCTAGGAACATCACACCATCCTGCCTTTCATTTCTTTCATTGCAGATGCAATTCAGCAGGTATCAGAAAGAGATACCTGATTGCCCACAGAGGCTGTGGAGTCTCCCTCACCGGAGACATTCCAGAGCCGTCTGGACACAATTCTGTGCCATGTGCTCTGGGATGGCCCTGCTTGAGCAGGGAAGTTGGACCAGATGACCCACGGCGGGCTCCTCCAACCTGACCCATTCTGGGATTCTGTGATTCTGCTAGGAGTTATTTACAAATACTCTCTTCCTGCACCTAGAACACTGTCTGCTGAGAGTTACAGATTCGTTTTTAAAAGCCTAATGTTTTAACCAATTTCTAAAACACATGTGAAATGTAAATGATTGAAGAACAAAGTTTCCTGAAATTAATTACATACAACGTCACTTCCCTTACAACCACTTACAGCATTAATGAATCAAGAATCTACAAGATTCCAGTCTCAAAAAACTAGTTGAAAACCCATCACTTAGGGAAGTTCTGCCCTCGGAACTCTTTCCAAGGGATTTGCAGCTGCACCGAAAGTGCTTCTAGCCCGCACTGCTCCGCGTAGAGGCACGGTGCTGCCATCCATCCCAAATCTGCACGGAGCGGGTGCAGGGGCCCCTGCGGTCCCCGGCCAGCCCAGCTCCGGCAGACCCCCGCGCCACCTCCCCC
>VZRR01006745.1:2133026-2156581 GCA_013398015.1 Oreocharis arfaki | reverse complement strand
GTGCTGTGCCCCTGCTCTCATCCTGTGCTGTGCCCGCTGTCATCGTGTGCTGTGCCGGCTCTCATCCTATGCTGTGCCCCCGCTCTCATCCCTTGCCGTCCCCGGTGTCTTCCCCTGCTGTGCCCCCGCTCTCATCATGTGCTGCGCCCACTGTCGTCGTGTGCTGTGCCCACTCTCATCCCGTGCTGTCCCCGCTGTCATACCGTGCTGTGCCCCTGCTTTTATCCCGTGCTGTGCCCCCGCTCTCATCCCTTGCCGTCCCCGGTGTCTTCCCCTGCTGTGCCCCCGCTCTCATCATGTGCTGCGCCCACTGTCGTCGTGTGCTGTGCCCACTCTCATCCCGTGCTGTCCCCGCTGTCATACCGTGCTGTGCCCCTGCTTTTATCCCGTGCTGTGCCCCCGCTCTCATCCCGTGCTGTCCCCGCTCTCATCCCGTGCTGTCCCCGCTCTCACCCCGTGCTGTGCCCCCGCTCTCACCCCGTGCTGTGCCCCTGCTGCCATCCTGTGCTGTGCCCCCGGTGTCACTACATACTGTCCCCTCGATATCATCCCGTGCTGTCTCGCTGGTGTCATCTCATTCTGCTCTCGTGGTGTCATCCTGTGCTGTTCCCCTGGTGTCATCGCATGCTGTCCCCTTAATGGCACCCTGTGCCGAGTCTTCTGACACAGTTTGACTGCGAGCCCCCTTCAGAAGGGCCTCGACAAGCTGGAGGGATGGGCTGAGAAGAACTGTCTGAAATTCTACAAGGCAAATGCAGGGTCCTGCACCTGGGGAAGAACGCTGGGTACCAGCACAGGCTGGGGGCCAACCTGCTGGAAAGCAGCTCTATGGAGAAGGACCTGGGGGTCCTGGTGGACAGCAAGCTGTCCATGAGCCAGCCTCCCTTGTGGCCAGGAAGGCCAATAGGATCCTGGAGTGCGTTAGGAAGAGCACAGCCAGCAGGTCAAGGGAGGTGATCCTGCCCTGGTACTCAGCTCTCATGAGGTCTCACCTGGAGCCTGTGACCAGTTCTGGCTTAGCAGCACAAGAGAGATGTGGGGGTCCTAGAGTGGGTTCAGCAGAGAGCTACAAAGATGATGAAGGGACTGGAGCATCTCTTTTATGAGGAAAGGTTGAGAGAATTAATTCTGTTCAGCCTCAAGAAGGGATAACTGAGAGGGGACCTCATCAATGTCCGTCAGTGTCTGCAGGGAGGTGTCAGAGGAGGGACGAGGCTCTGCTCGGTGGTGCTGTGCAATAGGACAGGAGACAACGGGCACAGGGAATGCACAGGGAATTCCATCTGAATATGAGAAAAAACTTCTTTACTATGTGTGTGACTGTACAGTGGAAGAGATTTCCCTCTGTCTCCCTCACTGAAGATATTCAAGAACTGTCTGGACACAATCCTGTGCTGTGTGCTCTGGGATGACACTGCTTGAGCAGGGAGACTGGACCAGATGACCCACTGTGGGCCCTTCCAACCTGACCCAGTGTATGATTCTGTGAATTCTGTTATGTTAAATGCATCTGGGTGGATGAGGAGAAACTGAGAGACATGCTGAGAGAAATTAATGAGCCATTTCTTTCCTTTTTTTGGTTTTGTTTTGTTTTGTGGTCAAAGAGGTGGAGCACACCTTCCACAGGGATGGGAGAAGTAGGAAGCTCTATTGCCTTCCTCCATTACATGCCAGCACCCAAGACCCTGGCAGCCACTCAATCTCTCACCAGCGGAACTGGGGAGAGGAAGGAAAGGGTAAAAGCTGGAAAACCCTTAGGCTGAGATAAAGAGAGTTTAATAGGAAAAGCAAAAGCCACACACACAAGCAAAGCAAAAAGAGTTAATTCACCTCTTCCCATGGTCAGGCAGGCGTTCAGCCATCTCCAGGAGAGCAGGGCTGTCACATGTAACTGTGACTTGGGAAGACAAACACCATCACTTCAAATGTCCTGTCTTTACTCAGTACTTTATACACTGAGCATGATGCCACATGCTCTGGAATATCCCTTTGGTCAGCTGGGGTCACGTCTCCCGGCAGTGCCTCCTCCTAACCTCCCATGCACCGAAGAAGAGGCCTTGGCTCTGTGTAAGCTCTGCTCAGCAATAACAAAAACATCTCTATTATCATCACTGTGTTAATCACAAATCCCAAACACACCCCCAATACCCACTACTGTGGAGAAAATTAACTCTGCCCTGTCCAGAACCAGCACATCCTTGTAGTACTTAAGAACTAAGGCTCGAGGTGGCATTTCCGGGAATGGTAACAGGCACACACTGTAACTAGACACAGCTGCTAATGAGAGATATTTCACAGTGCTTTTGATGACCCTGCCTGCTCCTAAGGCTGAAGGCTGACCACACGTAGCCTGGGGGGCAGCCTCAGTTTTGTAGGAAAACTGCCCAGTGTTGGTGTAAAGGGTCAGAGTTTTGTACTTTCTACTAACAAAGACGGTGCTCACACAGCTTAGGACTCCCCCAAACCCTCAACCTTTCTTGACTGAACTTTACTAACTTTAAATCCATGAATTTCAGTGATAAACATAGTTTACATCAACACAAAGAGCCATAAAGAAACACAAAAGTTGTGAATGGGTGCGTGAGCCATCTGTGTTACCCAGTTCAATTGCTCAGTGCACACAAAGTTGGTTAAACACATCTATCATGGAGCCTTCCCCACGGAGGACGGCAGGATTCTGCCCTACAGAGTGTGTTGGGTGTCTGGATTTTCATTCTTCTTTCTATACATTATATGCTAGAAGTGTTGCATACCATGACGAAATACAGAATTTGGGAATTATATTCATGAACTTTTATTAAACTGAAATGCGAACACCATTGCAAAGAGATTTTACAGTGACAAAAGATTGAAAAATTCATCAGAAAGCTACAGACTTCATAACAATATTGATCTCACGAGTGAAAACACTAACATTTTAGTAAAGCCAGCATTTTCAATATTAAGAACTTAAAAAATGTATTTGAAAGCATTTTCCTATAGATAACGGTTACAAACAATGAAGAATTCCTGAGCAACTACTTTTATACCAGTATTCTCCAAACAATGTCCATACTACATATGAAATCTAATTCTTACAATTCCTTGTATTTAGAAATTTACAAAAAAATTTGGATCTGGTTCATAGAATAATTGTGCTTAAAATCATTCTGTTGCAACAGTAATGACACCGCGATAACTCTCATGTTCCACATTCCATACAAATTCTGAAACTGTAGTGGGAAAAATGCCTAGCTTGTATTGCAGATCTACCAATGAAATGGTTTATGCAAATGGAAATAAGTTTGCTCTAAATATTGGGTCATCTCTTTCGCTGCTGAAAATATACTGTTTATTCTGGATATTATTCAGAAGATGCAATTTTTGTTTCTTTGAGAGACTGCTGGCACAATTAAAGGCAAGAGAGTTCCAGAGATTTTTACCCTCACTTAACAGCACATCAGAATTTTGAACAAACACAATTAGTTAATGACTGCTAACATGTCTTTTTCTGGACCGTACTTTTTCACAACAGTGCCCTCAGTATTGCTATACCTTACACAGGGACTAAGACATACACAAAGCACAACAAAAAGTTTTCAGAAGCCAAGATAGTGCTGAGTATCTCTGAGCAATATAACACATTTATAAGACTGATGGTTGTATTATATCAGATGATGAACAGTTTTTGTAGTCAGAATAAAAAAAAATTACTTTCCAAAATGAAAAATAAACAACACTGAAGCAGCCCAGGAGCTCTTTCTGAGTATAGCTGAGCAGCAGTTACCTCTCCCTCTTGGAATGAAATACAAAGAGATGAGAACTAAGAGTAGTCTACAGCATTATTAATATTAAAAAATATGATATGACATCATTATAGCTCTGCCTGTATAAAAATCTGCCTTCTTCTAGACATGTATCGTTTTCCATCCTGCTGAAGGGATATTTTCTACAAGTGACTTGTACAATGATTTCCAGCATCCTCTAAAAATTCTACTCAGTGCTATAAGTCTCTAAAACTAACCATTGCAGGGACTGAAATGAAATCTTTCAATTTTTATTGATGTCAAAATGAGGTGAAGGTACTCAGCAGCTCACAAAAATAGATCCAAAAGCAGCATTATTGAAAAAAATAGTTAAATAATGTCAAGATCCAAGACAAGCAGCATCACTGAGTAGAAAAGGACAATAAACCTTCCAAAAAGAAGAATATATGAAAAAACTTTTTTATATCTAACTGCTCTATGCACCAACATCTTGATTATAAGATCAGCTTTTAGCATATCAGCACTGTAAGAGACCACACAACTAATTCAGGTATTTTTTCTTTATTACTTCCAACAGATACAAGAATGCCTCTTAAAAATGTAACATATTGAAGAGATGCATTTTAAGCCTAACTTGGTGATTTTCAGAATTCATCACCAAGATAGGGACTTTCTGACTAAGGAAAATATTAACAGATACATTGTCACAGGTACAAACTGAAACAATGCCTAGAAATGCCAAGAGACTGCTTAGTAATATCCCCAAAGTATTTTTTCCTCTTGGAGCTTCTAGGTCATTGCATTACATATACTAAATAAAAATGGAGCAATGCTTAAGAACAGTAGGCATATGTGTGGGACAATGTAAATGGATAAAGAAACCTCACCTGTATATCTGTCTGAAAAACAGAAGATTGCTCATAAAAATGGTGTGGTACACTTTATTTCTCTCCATTTTTTCCCTTAGGAGTGTAGGAAATGCAAAGGCAGGTTGTATGCTGAGCCTCTGCAAGTTTTGCATTTGCCTGGGACCAATGTCAGATATGGGGAAGAAAAATCCCATAACTGGTAGAAAATGAATGACCACTTCTCATGTATAGGACTTTTTCTGCTCATATGTAACAGCTGATCCATGGTAGCTGATTTCACCATTTTGCCAACTCTTTAGCATTTCGTAAGGCTTTACTGCTTTTGTGGACTATATCAGCTAGCTATGCATATTGCAACTCTTGGTATAAAAGTATTTTCTTCTTGTCCTTTCTTTTCCCCCCTCACTAACTCATTTATCACTCCTCTCAGTTCTGCTAGTTCTCATTTTTTACTATCTATTCTTACCTTTGATTCTTTCACTGCCATGTTCTGTTCTTCCCCCCCCGCCCCCAGCTGTAATCAAAACACGTTTTTTCTCTGATCATCTGCCATGTACCATCCCACAGTGACTGTGCTCCTTTTCCATTCTGCCACATGCAGCAACCTTGTCCCTCATCCCATCACTTAGTGGTGGACTTGGCAGGACTCTGGACTCTATGACCTTATTGACCTAAACAATTCTATGCTTTGATGATAATTAAGCTCTTTATATCCCCATGTATTATGTATTTAGGCATCCATTTATCTTTATTTTCCTGTTTGACATACAACAGAAAAATGAAGAAAATCCCTGATTTGTTTCAAAATGGTTTTCAAGGCAGGGTCACAAGGTGTTCAAATTATTGTAATTCAGTCCATCTTTCTACACCCACAGGAACTGAAGCCTGATTTTAGTGTGAAGCTTTGAGATAGTTGAGAGCAGGGCTTTCAATTTTTGCTCATTTAGAGAAGGAATTGAAAGGTTTGCTTCCTAGGAACTCAGCTGAAAACAGGTACTGCTAAATAGCAAGTATTGATAAATACCAAGTTCCATAGCTGAGATCCGGAATGAGAGCATCTCTGGAAAATTGGCTCATTCAATCCTAGTGACCTGGGAATACAAGTAGTGGCAAAAAACTTTTCAGGTCAGGAATGGGACTGATGTTTGACTGCCAATCTGGGAACCAAGGACTTCTCTTACAAAATGAAATTTGCTTTAGTTTTTTTTTTTCCACATTAAAAACATTTGATTTTGCCACACATCCGGAATATCCCATCCTCATACTACCACTGCAACACAAGTTATGATTCCACGACAAACTTTTTGCTAACAAAAATAATTTGAACTTACAAATAAGTTTTTTTAATTCCTGATAGAAAGAGTCACAAATTTACACAGAAAGCAAAATGCTTTTGCCTGCCTTTTAAAGGGAGCAAAAAAAAAAAACCTGAGGTAGCAATTATTTGAGAATGTGATGCCTGATCTCACTACACTTTTTCCACTTTATTTGTCTTTATGGCTTTGCAGAAGATGTCTGATGTCTATCAACTGGTTTACACAACTTCAGTTTCCTTGCACAACACCCTCAGACTGTTTACAGTTACCATGAAATTATGAAATACACTTACAGGCTTCATGATGTAAACCCCACATATACAATGCTTCAGAGAGCACAAAAAAATTCTGCTTATTCGTTTTGAACACCTGCTGCCACTACACTTTGGATACTTGAATGACATTTAAAGCAGCTGTCTATTTTTCAGCCATTTAAACATAGACACACAGACAGATATACTACAGAGTTCACTGGTTTGACATAAATTATCATTACACATTTGTTTTACAGTTTGTTCCATAAACACATATACCCTCTTACTAATATTGAATAAGGTTAATTCGCTGCATTTTTTTAAAATTATCTTTGTAGTTACATAGTATCATCAAGACCAAACTTAAAGTCCTCTTCATATGTGATATTGAGCCTTGTGAGCACAAGTGCCAATTCATTAGTTTAGATTTCTTTTAAAGTCTGAAATACTACACAGAAATACCAAAATTGTACATCAAATATGTCTCTGCTAAAAGAAAAATCTAATAAAAAATTTATGATAATGAACATATTTGCCAATACTGAAGAAAAAATGAAAATAAAATTAGTCTGAGTTGGAAGGAAAGGTAATTAAATAAAGTATATATGTTCAATTTTAGTAATTTTATAAAGCTAATTATGTAGAAGAGTCTTTATGCTACCTTTTAGGGCTTTTATGCTATTACAAAGTAGTTCACACTATAAATGACGCATGGATAGCTTTGACATTTAAAACATCATTCACATTCTTGAAATAATTATTCCAAGTTAGAAATTCGACTAATGGTGCAAGAGCTAGGGGGCAGATCCCTGTTCCTGAGGTAAATTCTGCTGTATATTTCATCCCTCTGGATATCAGAGGAAGTGTCAAGAGCCTGTTTTTCCCCACTGGTGTGTCATGATTTTGCACAGATTGACTGTGTAGACCTGCTACAAAAACTCATGTACTTCCTAATGAAAACTTAAAGACCTGCAAGCAAAAATATTGTTGCAAACAGAAAGAATTAAGTATATGAACATTCAAAGGACCAAACACTTGGCTGAAGGTTATTTCGATTTTACAGAACCCTACTTTTTTTTTTAATGTACTTTCAGATGTTTAAGGTTGCTTTCAGGAGCTCTGCCACTGGGAGTGACAAGGTGTTTTGGAAAACATAAGCAAATCCAAGGGAAAATTAATCTTTCTGCCCTTTTGTTCAGCTTCGAGAATTAAATATATTTATGACAATGTGTTCAAATTACGTTTAGCTAGCAAATCCCCCAAAACTTCAAAGCACTGAGCAAACGCCCCTTTTCCACTGTGACTGGCTTTCCCTTTTCACAGAGAGCCGTGATGATGTGGCATATTGAGACATTCAGCTAAGGTGGGAGATGCTCAACACCACACGACGTAATTTAGACTACAACTGTTTTGCAGTTTCAGTACTCGTTTATGACAATGCAGAGAAACTCCTTGACTCTCTTTCTCTGTGGATTATTGGAGGCACACATGCCTACAGTTAGGCAGGATGAATCATACACTTAAAATCTGCTAAATGTTGTGTCTGTTTGCTTCAGGTAAAAAGTAACCTGAGGTAAAAAGACAGGACAGGAACAGCCCATTGCTGTCGTACATCTAGGTAGTCACCTGTGTTCTAACCCAAGAAATCTATTCTATGAGGAACATCTTTAGGCTGTAGGCTTGATAAGATACTACAGCTTCTGTGCACCACAAGATACATGCCAGAAGGCCTGTAGCAGCATATCTTCATGCACACCATAAGGTGTAGGAAACAACACAGACAGAGCTATCTGTGCAAAGAAAGAGGATGTGTCTGATCGTATTAGCTCTGTCAGATTCTGTCAGAAAACTGAAGGGTAAATAAAACACTGTCAGACACAGTGTGTTATCAGCTCACACACTTCCACACACACATGTTTCCTCATAACTCAATAGTTTCTTTGCAGTACTTCTAGCATCTCTAGAAATTTGTAAGAGATACTACCAACAGTGTATCTATAGTAAAATTGTTCTATTAAATATAACTGAAGAGAGTTTTATGTTTGGCTGGTATCTGGAGTAGCCCCTTCATGTCTTCACATGTTAAATTAGTGGCTGAATTAAGAACCTGAGATACCTTCCCACCCCTTCAGCAGAGCATCCAGACTGCTCTGATCAGCCTCTGGAAGTGGGCAGTTGCCTGTATAGAGGACATAGGCTCTAAACCTGATGCCACCCTAATGTTACAGTCTACACTACCACCTATGTTTATAGACACACAGATAATTAGTGAAATTCTAAAGTCCTGCCTGTGGAAAGGCTAAGCAGCTCTACTAATCTGTGCTTGAACAGTTCCATGGCTTTGAAGGTAAAGGGTGAGAATCTGATTTGCCAGATTAGATGTGGCCACCTGGGACCTTCAAAATCTGAAATTTTCTTTTGTCTGGCTCTGCAGCAGGTACCTGATACCACAGGAAGGCTGGCTCAGTGCTTAAAATCATAAAAATATGGAGAAAAGTAAAGCTGTTCAGGAAGGAGACTAACAAAAGAGAGCCCATCTATCAAATACACTTGCCTTTCACAGGTACAGGACCATTCCCTCACCCTAAGTTTCCAGTTTCCCCTGCAGCTGGTGATGCTGGCTAAATACTTGGCCCACTTTTAATCAGTCAACACATGGTCATACTTTTCTGGAGTAAATTAAACTTTCAGGAAGGAAGGACCACAGCAACTTTGCAGCCACTACAGTATCATTTTGATTCTGTCTTCAGTTACATGGGATATAATGGATCCTTACTGTTCCCACTGCTGTTCTGGGGACACACGGTCAGCCCAAGTACATGGACTCCTCATTCCCACTACTTTTTCAGTGGGGCTCTGATTCAGACCTTGGAGGCTGGGTCCCAAAACTGATGTTCATAAATTCATTATGAAAAATCTGACTTCAAACTTTCCTTCCAGGCTCAGAGAAAAGTGCAGGATACAGGAGAACCCCATTTCATTTGCAATTGGCATCAGAGTATAAATTCAAAGGGAAAGAAGCTCGGCTCTCAAAACCTAAATTCTATTTTAATTATATAATTACAGGTAATAAAAAACCTGTGAAACAAATAATTTACAATTCAAATAGTTATGTATCTGTAATATATTAGAAATATAGTTTAAAAATGTCTTCATATTCTTAATTAGTATAAAGTTTAATTTTATGCTTTGTATAGAAATTATAACTTTACTTGTTACTGCCTCAGCAGAAGGAAAGAGAAAAGTTCCTAGGTAGCTAAATAGCATTGGGAAATTAAAAAATATTTTATTTTGCTCTCTTTTTGGTAATAGAAAAATAGCCTTTAAAAATAGATTGTTAAACATATGGGCTTATAGTAAAGTAGAATTGTATATTATATACAGTAAGGCAGTATATCAGCTATTATCCTGCTTTTTTTCATTTTGGTTTGTCTGGACTAGGATATGAATGGGATGCAGTTTTCTGTCACATTGAAACAAAGCAAAAATATATTTAGAAGAATTTGTTATTTTACTGTAACAGACTTTACTTTTTTTTTGTAGAATATATTCTCTTATGTATGACTTGTCATTTACAAGAGCTCCTTTTTTCTCAAGGATTGAGAAGAAAGGCAAAGAAAACTTAATCTAGTGTCAGAATGCATTCAGAAGAAAATACATTGTAGGTAAGAATACTGTTGTGCAGTGATTTATCTAATGTAGGAACTGCTCAGATCACTGTGGTTTGCTGACTGACCCATAACAGTCTTCATCTTTGTTGAATCTGCAGTATTTCCTCAGGCTTAATCAACCAACAGAAGTTTTGCAGAGCTGAATAATAATTTTACAATGTATTTGTCATGACAGACAGGATCCATTTCCTCATTTCACTGTGTCAGAAATGTGTGCTAATGATCCAGGACTTACTCCCATGACTACTCCCTCAACCCACAGATTATTTTATCACCTGTACAATGCACATAGGAGGCTAGGCTTTTTAAAATAACTGTTATGTGATTGCGTTTTACTGTGTGTAACTACCAAGTATGTGCTGTAGTAAAAGGTTATTTAAAGGAGGGCATAAAGGAAGATGGGTCCATGTAGTCTGATCCGCTGGTGTCTCTTCTGGAGTCGCTTGGAGGTGTCGTGCTGTAGCTTGTATTTTTCTCAGCTTGATTTTGCTGAAGGTTCTCAGATGTTTCTGCTACAGGTTCTTGAGATACAGGTGTGTTCTGGGTGCGCTGATCTGGCAATAATACTAAAATGTGATGGTCCACAACTGTTGAGACCTTGGTATATTCTTTGTTGGTTCCTGGAACACTGCATTTTTTGCTCTTTACACTATTTTCTTTATGTTTCAGTAATAGTGTTGGTTCCTCATCTTGTCTGACTTTATGAACTTCTACATAGTCCATTAGTTTAGGATTCAGGAAAGGTGACTTGTCATTATGTTGGTTTTGTCTGACCTGTGCTGCGGTTTGGTCAGTTTTGGAATTCTCCATCTCGCTTATCTTTTCCATGTCATCATAGACAGTTTCAGCAATTGGATATAGTGACTGACGATTTTCTTCATTTCCCACCAAAACTGGTGAAGTGTTCAGACTTGTGGTGTTCAGTGTTATCTTGAATACCTCCACAGTGCTGTGGTAGGCAAACATAGCAGGCTGATTACTGGGTAACTGAGCTGCCAGCCACGTGCATGACTTTGTGCTCTCAGTGTTACAAGGGAGTGTTTTCTGTTCTGAGGCTGCACACTGAGCTTCCCAGCTCCCCTTTCCTCCTTTCTTTTCTTTAGCTCTTACATCCTGTGTTTGAAGAGTAGATGGAAGGCCACGGGATTCCCTGCACTTCACAGGGAGGAGAGAAGGGCTATCACAGCTCCCTCGGCCTGAGTCACTGTCTGTTTCCTTGAGTATAATTTTTGTATTTTTACTGGGAGTGTCATGATTTGGCATGAGCTGCTGACCCTCACTGTCCTCTACCTCCAGATATTCTATCAGTAGTTCCTCGCAGTCTGATGTAGGAGGGAAACCATGGCAACCAAGAGCACTCAGTAATTCTTCAGATTTTCCTGTCTGAAGGTATAATGAAGAGGATATAATTTTTTCATTGTCAGCTTTAAGGTTTATCTGACTAGAACAATTGTGAACAATCTACATATTTGATATACAAACACTTTGATAGTTATATTGCTAGACCTAAATCTGATTTCTACTGCTGCAGAAAATATTGAAAGAATGGAAGAAAAATTCCTGAGTTTCCTCAGTGGGGAGACACAATCCCAAAATTCATGTTTCTAATGTGGGAGGAACAAGGAGCTTTTGGCAGGTATGGGTCTCCTGAGTTTAACAAGAAGGAAAAGGGGGAGAATGACAGTGCAGACATGACCTGCCTCTTCGACACGGCAAGAGACTGTGGAGAGCATCTTCCATAAGAACTACTAGGAAGTTCACAGAGGCATTTCCTCATGTCGCAGGAAATAGGGCAGTCACAAACCCTGTTCTTAAACACCCTCCTGCTACAAGTGTGAGGCAAAATTCTTACTCACACATACCCTCCACGTGTTTACCTGAAATTGTTGCTTATTTTCAACATCGATTAATTGAAGCAGTTTCACACTTTACCATGGTAATTGTGTTTGCTCGTACATAAGCTAGAAAAGGGAGTAATGGTGAATTCTTTTGTTGTTAGCTGTGACACTCACCTCCAGCAGATGTGTATCTATGCCTTTTATCTTTGGTCCTGGAACTGGTGGCAGGATAAAGGCCAACATTCTAAAAAAAACCCAGAACAAACACACCAGGGGTAAATACAGACCACATCTGTTCTCCCATTTCTTTGGAATGTGACTGAGATTTTAAACACTTCTCCCATATCTTATGCATCCCAGTTGGACATCTGTCTCCTGTCAGCCTCTCAAGCTGGGTAATTCACAAATCCGGTTACAGCTCATAAAGTACCCTCAGATCTACTTATAAAAAACACCAGGAGCACAAAAGTTATTCAACTGGAAAAGTAAAATTCCTAATGTCCTTTTAATTGTCATTTGTCCCTTAACCTCCAGTTCTCTAATACCACTGTAAGTTCATCATTAGGCAAGAAACAGTGAAGTGGGGCACAGTTCAGGAGGGTGAGTGGGCCTGTCTGTGTGCCCTTGACTGTCAGCTGACTACTGATAAACAGGATTTATGGCGAAGGATGTGGCTCTTTCAAACGCAGTTTCTATCCCTTTCTTCTAATCAGCCAGTATTTTTTGCAAGACTTGTACAAAAGCAATAATCTTTGCAGCACTTTTCTCTTTCAAGTTTGATTGAAATTAGCCAGCATTGTAAGAAATCACTTGGGAAATTGACAGAGAGGTTGGCAGAAAGACAATCTCATAATATAACCCTGTTTATTTTAGGAAATTATGACAAAACCCAAAGACGTGTCTTCTACAGGAACAGGGATACTCCAGGTAATGTTTGTTGAATATTACATGACTAACCAAGATTAGTCAGATCTAATAGAGACAGATCTTTATCAACTGAGAATTTAGCCTGGTTTCCCTAAGGAGCAGAAATACTGCATTATCAGTTGCAAGTTAAGTCAAATACCTATAACTAATAGTTTATAAGTTAAGACAAATGCTGTAGCCAATTGAATCAAATATTAGAAGTCTATTTTTGAAAAGTTTTCTGTTATTTTGGATGCCACGCAATTGTGAAAATGGTGACTTACCTGTACCCTTTCAAAATCATTATCCAGCTCATGATTAAACATATAAGAGACGACAGGACACCAACGATGATCCACACAACCATATCTTTTACTCCAAAATCTAAGAAACAAACAGAATTATTTAAGGACATGCATCTAGCACATGCATAGTCAGCATGCAAAAAAAAGTTGCAATTTACTTTTGTTTTTAAAATTGGCCTAAATTGCCATATTTGGTATTGAATCTAGAGGCCTTTCCCAGCACAGACTGATCTCAACAATCCCTGTAATATCGAATAATGAATATAATTTTTACTAATGGTACTGCACAGGAAATAAACTGTCTTGGAAAAATCATATAAAAATGCATGAAGAGGAAAATATTGTCACAGCCAATTATATAGATTGGGTTCAAATCCAGTTGTACCAAAACTGTAGCCCTTTCATTATTAAATACATACCATACAATTAATTAAATGCTGGGTAAAGTGATCTAGGATTAGATATTTTTAAGGATTTTTATTGTAACATAACACTTTTTATACTGCAGTGCTTATTTCATATTAATTCCAGATAAAGAGTAATGAAGAGCTGTTATTGTCTGAAGGCAGTCGCTCTTCGTTGTCTGTGTCACAGTTTTAATGCAGTTGCCAGAGTTCTTTTGATTAAAAGCTACTGTAAAGAGAACAA
This sequence comes from Oreocharis arfaki, assembly GCA_013398015.1. Classification (NCBI taxonomy): domain Eukaryota; kingdom Metazoa; phylum Chordata; class Aves; order Passeriformes; family Paramythiidae; genus Oreocharis; species Oreocharis arfaki. The sequence goes on along the minus strand of VZRR01006745.1, from coordinate 2,143,028 downwards.
ATGAGGCAATAGACAGAAAGGACACACTTTAAATAAGTAAAGTAATTATTCACCTTCTTAGCTCTATGATAAAGTAGTGAAGGGGAAATTCAACTGGGGATGGTGCAGGGATGATAAGGATTTGGTTACCTTAGCAATGATGTTCTTGTCTGTCCTAGAGAAACTAAGGGATCTGCATGGGTGCCACAAATAGCTAACAAACAAAAATGTAACATGAACTTGCATGTAATAACAATCACTGAAGGGATGGCTGGCCACTCACCAGTAGGGATCTCAATATACATTTCTGGGCTCCACTCACTCCACAATCCATGGTGGTCTGGTTTGCAGTGAATCTGTACAATGTACCTCTTTCCAGGATTTAAGCTAAACATTTTACATTGTGTTTGCTGTCCAACAAAAATAGTCTGGAAATTAAATAAAAGTCACAGCTAAGGTTTTAGTAATCAAAACGGGAATCTAGAATGAGTCTGCATAGCTTTTCCTACTAATTGTTAAGCAGACATGGAATACTGGTACATTTATTTTATTTTATTTTTATAGATTTCTAGCAGGTGGGAATGAGATCTGGCTCTGGTTTACAGTGCAAATTAAACTGCTGTAAAAACACATCATGAGCATATGGCAAATAGAGCAGGAGCTGTGATAATGATAGGAAATGCAATGGTGACAGGAAGAGGAGGGGGCAAGAAACAGAGATGGAGAAAGAAAATGCAGAGAGGAAGAGGGAATGTGGAATGGTGGAAATGCATAGGGTAGGAAAAAGCAGGTCTTGCAATGGCCAGAGGGCTGTGAAGTGCTGTGGGAGGGGGAAGGAAGGAGGAGACACAGAGGTGGTTTAGAAGTATTGCAGACAAGAAGGTGATGGAGTCAAATACCAATAGCTAGAGTCTTTAATTTGCCACTCAGTTGCTTGAGTTGTAGATCCCGGCTACAGAAAATTATTATTATTGTGTGGCCGCTACAATTACCACCTGGTGGTTATTTATATAAACTTAAATTATTTTATGTAATGTCACTGAGCTTTCTGCAATCCAAGAAGTGCTTGTGGTTAAGAACAAATTATCACAAAAGAAACCTAAGTGAGAATGAACAATTTAAACTACAATGCCAATATGATTAATGAATAATGACCACAATTAAAACAAGTACTTCATCACCTGCTATTGTACAACAGCATCTGAGATACCAAGGTTCTCTGCAGGAAATCATAGGTCACACAAGCACTTTTGAAAAATGATGAACTATTTAATGTGTCTGCTTCATTACATTCAGGCAGGGGACCTGGCTGACCAAATCTATCTGGTCAGAAAACACTATTCAGCAAAAACTTGCAACATCCTTACCTCCCATTCCTCTCCTTCTTCAGGCTTTAGTCGCAATTCATATTCAAGGGTAAGCCATCCAGATCTGACATCAGCTAGTGGGGGTGGAGACCATGTCAGGACCAGATATGGTTTTCTCTTTATTGACTTTTTTAATTCCAGGGTTATATTCACAGGAGGATCTGGCTGTACTGTTGAAATAAAAGAACTGTCAATAAGAATCTAAGCGCTTTTTTCCTTGCATCTTAGGAAGAAATATAAAATGATGTAAGGGAAAGGTTGCCATCTCTATTGTGTCTAATAATTTAGAACTGATACAAGAATATAGAAACCAAAGGTTTTCAGATAAAATAAGTAAGGATTTATGAATTTTTTAAAAACCCTGAATAGTAGTAAATATATTGAATTCATGTTGAGATTTGCCTCAATCATTTATCATCAAAATATTTTTTCTTACATTACTATTTACTGTTACTTTTTCTCACAACTATATTCCAAAGTTTACATCTTTAATATTGTGTTATGCAAGTTGTGTTCTACCTTAATCTTATCACAGCTTGGCATAAATACCTAGGAACACTGAAGAACACTGAAAATACAGATGTAGCTAATGAAACTTGCTCCCTCTGTCTTTCACATTCAGAAAACACAACAGCAGGATCCCTACACTCATATGTAAATATATTTAAAAGTAAACCAAAATGGCAATAATTAAGCTCTGTCTATATATCAAAAATAAATCAAAATGAAGCACAGGTTTCTGCTACAGTCAGGCTTGCATCTTCCTCAGTTCAAAGGTAGAGCTTCTGCATATTGTGCATGTATTTTACCACTGTCTGATCAAAGATTCATCAGGTCATGACATGGAGATAAAATATAAAGCCATATCTCCAGCAGCCCTTTTCCAGTTGCCGGACTCCCGGCAGCCAGATCCTTGACAACAAAATGGTTATCAAGGATAATGTTCCGTTCCCTTAGATAAAACCCTAATTACCTGTCTACAGTCACTCTGTAGAAAAAGTCTGAGAAAGAGATTATCAGCACACTGCTATAAAAAGCACTAATGCAGCTTCTCTTTGGTCTGGAAACTACTTTTAGGTAATCATATTTAAGTATTATTAGTTAAAAGATAAAATTGATGTCAGTTGCTTGTACAGTGGAAAAAAGATTTTAGCTGGATGTTGTTTCTTAGGGTTTGACTGCAAGAAATATGGAAAACCAATAAATGGTTATCTGAACATAATTTTAAAGCTTTTAGCATTTTTGGCTTGTTCTGAAAGTAAGATGGTAAAGGGATGACTATTGATTTGTTGTTACGCAAAGGAATATCTTATTTGTACAAGTTTTAAACTTGGATATAATATGAGGAGAGCTGCAATTAAAATTCTTTTGTCAAAACCCATGACTCTGAATTATTTGGTTCCACAGAAACTACTGTTTAACTCTTACCTATATAAGTCACATCCACATAATGAGGATCAGAGACATTACTTCCCATTTCATTAGTTGCCCTCACAGTAATATTGTATATGGTCCAGAAAGAGGTGTGCTTTTTATTGAAGTAGCACGAATTGGGGCCTGCAGTTTTGTAATCTGGACATTCATAAACTTTTTCTTCTCTGAAATGAAAGAATCCCAGTGATTAGGTTACACAGACTGAAACACCTGATTTTGGTTACTAGTACTTCAGCATTATTTAGGGCTGGATCTGACTTTTCACACCTGGCAATGTGAAGAAAATCGGAAAACTGCTTCCAGACTAAAGAGTCATTGGACAATTCCAGAGACTGTACTAATCATTTTCCCCCTGAAGTAAACACCATGGAGCCTGAAGGATCTAGGCTGTTGTAGATGCAGCTGTGGGCTAGTACAGCACAGCCCTTACTTCTCTGAAAGCCACTGTGCACTGCATAGCCCAGAGTCCTTACATGTTCCAGAGACTGAGTAGAAGTGATTGCTGAAGCCTCCTAACCCATCTATTAAAAATTATCTATTTCCAATGTCCATTCCACACTTACAGGAGTTCCGCATATTACACTAATAAGCTTTCAGAATTTATTTCTATCTTTCATCCCTTGTTCATAAAAAAACCCTCTACTTTGTACCTCTCCTTCACATCCATACCCAAGCTTCCCAAAGTCAGAGGAGGGGTAGGAGAGAAAGTTGAGCATGTTGTATTTGTTTCCATGCTCCTCTTAGATGCACAGCCACAAAATAGAGAGTTGTGGATGTGGACCTCTTACTCTGCCATACCTGGCTGGACCAGTATCTGTCTTTTTCTACTAAGGGGGCTCTCAGCTGACAGAGTTTAGCATCTAGTTAGGTCATTGCAAGGTTGAGCAGTACTAGGTGAACCAAAAAGAACCAAAAAAAGTTCACAGGACCTAAAAAAATATATTGACTCTCTCTTTAAAATTAATGTTTTGCACTTGATCTGAGTTCCAAACAAAGATTACGACAGAAACCAGGAGGCATTCATGGCCTATGAATACTAGTGCAAAATAAGCCTCATCAGAAGATTAAAGTTTTAGTATCTGGTCATTTTGGAAAGTTTTATTTCTAAGACTGCATGGTTGAAGAGTTATAGGACTGTGCATTTGTATTGCTTATTAATGTGCTGCTGCTGAGCAGAGGCAACTTTCAAGTTCAGAATTCACAGCAATTTGCCTGACATTATAACGAGATCAAGATTTATGGTTTCAATCTTAAATACGTTGCTGCTTTAGTGTGATGCCAGAATATGCCACTGGACAAAACTATGGACTACAAAAAATGGCATCTCCGTAAATAAGATTATCCTGCGGATTGATTTTGCAGGTCCTTCCAACAAAACACTGAATAACTACACAGAGCTTATTACCCCTCTTTGCTGTAAAGCAAAGTGTGGTTAGTAGAGAGCCCTCCATCTGAAGCAGGTTTCCACCAACAAGTAAATGTTTCTTTTTCAGGAGAACGGCACTTTATTATTGTAGGCTTTTCAGGAGGTAACCGTTCTGTAAGAGATAAAGAAATGAACTAATTAGTAGGTTTAATCCATTAGGTCCACCTTGAATTCGTAAAACAATGTCAAGCACAGAACAGGGAAATATGAAAAAAGAAAAAGTTTTTGCTTCAAAGTAGCACAGGGAAGGAGGCCCTGTTCACTGGTTAGGGCAACAACTTGCTACTGTCACCTGGATTCAGAACTCTCACTCACTGCAGCTGCATTGAAGAACTGTTTTAGTTTTCTGCCTGCAGCCTTCTTCAGCCCCAAAATCTCAAAAGGAACATTGAAATACTGTCATAGCAGGCTCTATAAAAGAATTTAAAATATACTCTACTATCCAATCTAATTTCTATGCTGTCCTGGTTTCAGCTGGGATAGAGTTAATTTCTTCTCAGTAGTTGGTATAGTGCTGTGGTTTGGACACAGTATGAGAATAGTTTTCATAATACAGGGATATTTTGTCACTAGGTCATGTTTATCCTAAATTAAGGACCTTTTACTGTCTCCTGCTCTGTCAGTGAGGAGGTACAAAACAGGAAAAAAAGGCTGGGAGTGAGTATAGCCAGGACAAGTGACCTGACCAAAGGGATATTCCACACCATAGAACATCATCTCCAGTGTACAAATTTGGGAGTTACCAGGGCCCATCAAGATTTGGAAACAGGGTCCAGCATTGATCAGCAGCGGGTGAACAACTGTATTGTCCATAATCTTTTGGGGTTTTTCCCCCCTTTTTATCATCATCATCATCATCATCATCATCATCATCATCATCATCATCATCATCACCTGTGGAGGGCTGTGAGCCCTTGGTGCAGGAGCCCTGTGCACTCCCTTGGAGGAAAAGCGGTGGAAGGCCAGAAGACTCTACCCAGAGATAAGCAACCTTCCTCAGGGTTATGGTGACCTCCCAACATGCCTTGTTTCTTTCTGGTAATAGCCTGTACCCTGCTGGCTAATTGGTTTCTACCCCACCCCCTGCCTTTCCCATATAAAGCCCTGCTTCCATGCCTCATGAGAGGAGTTTTTCTCCCTGGCCTCCCCTTCAGAGAGGCTGGGCAATAAAGGCTACCTCTGTGGAACTGCCATATGAAGCTCCTGTCTCTTTCTGTCCCTGCATTTTGCCTGGGTGATTTCACAAAGAGCTGAATCACAAAGAGCTGATATCACTCGTAGCTGAGAAGTTGCTACACTTGCTGACATCACTCGTTGCCCTTTGCTGAAACCTCAGGAGAAGCTTTTCCCTGGTGGGATGCTTTCTCTAGGAAGGTTGCAACACACCAGGGTGTCCAACACAGGACCCCCACAACAGGCCATCATCATCACCATCATCATCATCATCATCATCATCATCATCATCTACTATTATTATTACATTTTACTTTTTTCAATTATTAAACTGTTTTCATCCCAACCCACAGATTTTACCTTTGGTTCTTCCCCTCATTCCACCACAGTGACATATGAGTGAGCATCTGTGTGATGGTTTGTTGCCAGCTGGGCTTAAACCACTACAACAAAACCAAATTTTTTTTTTTCTTCAAAAGGTGTGTTTTGAGATGATTCTAATTGTTTGAAAGGTACACTGTCATTTGCTTTGCTTTTAGGTAAAGAAAATGAAGAATGTAAATGTTCGTCTATTTGTTTGCTGTTGCCAGTAATTTTCTTCTGAAGTACTCAAAATACATGAAGAAGCAGATCTCGTATTTCACTGTAGAGTTGTTATGTTCAGTACTCAGGATACTTGCATGATTTCTCCTGAGAAAGTTTTTTATAGTTTCAAGCACAGCACTTAAGAGTTGGGTGGAGAAAAATGCTTAAATTTTGAATAGGATGATGCTAGTCAAAACCATGAAGTGATTGAAACTTTTGCAGTTATGTATTTGTGGCAAAAATATGGTCCTACTACATCAATAATATGTATTTTCTACTATGTAGAGCAGAGACATCAATTTTCCAAATTTCTAATTGCCTAAGGCAGATCTGAAAATGGGACATTTAGAATTGTTTTCTATTTTTTCAGTACTTCAGCAATCTCCATGTCAAATAATGAATAATACAACAATTAACAGAAGAAGAAGATTTGAGACAACTTGGCTAAAGCGTCTGGAAACAAGATATGATATCACGCATATTTAGTGTGTCTACTCGAATCCAAGAAAACACAGATAGTGACTGCCAAGTGATAATATTTGTAAGTGCCATGCTCTGTTAGACACATCAGTGCTTTCAGTCCAAGCCCTTATACAAAAAACATTACCTGATGTTTATAGCTACAGATAAAATCAAGGGACAGGGACAATAAATTATTTAGGCACGCCTGTATCAGAAGTGACTTCCTAGTAAATCCCACCTTGTTTGTCATAGCCAGTTCCAGCAGAGGACCCTGAGCAGATCAACAAGACTAAGAAAGCAATTACACAGAAAGTATGGCAAAATGCACTGAGCACTACGAAGTATCCATGTGAGAGGCCAGGTTTTCAGGACTGGCATTTAGGCACTTTCACACCATTGAACCTGCTACAATTTAAAAGCAATTTACAGAGCAGCAATCATCCACTAACCTTTGGGGATCTGAATGCTTCTTTCCGAGCTCCACTCGCTCCATTCTCCAAGGTCTAACATGCAACGCACCTGAACAATGTACTTCGCCCCAGCCTGCAGGCTGGTCACCTCGTAGTGTGTCTGCATTCCTACAGATACTGTCTGGAAAGGAAAATGGACTGGGAAAATAATAAAGAATTGGACCATTTTAACAAATAAACCATAGAGGAACAGGCGTGAGTTAGTGACTTCTGAAAGTCAGGAATTTAAGTTGGGTATTTATAAGATATGGATTACAAAGAAGCAAATCTAGTGATTTAGCAGAAAAAAATCACTGCTTATTCTGATACTCAAGAACATATTGAACTGTAGACTTCCTAGTACTCTGTCAGATCCACAATGCAAGGAACACTACAGGTAGCTGGACACTGTAGTCCAGCCCACATATAAACCCCCCGGGAAATTCTTCTCTGTGGCTTGAAAGTGCCAATTTCTCCTCAGAACTATTTCCAAATGCATAGCTTTCTCCATCATTAAGGCATCAACAAGCTCGGTAGCCTTGAGGACACGTGACTGTAATGTTAAGAATGATATTTTGTCCTGAAAACTCAGCTGTAGCAGTACTTTGGCTGACTCCAAGAAATATGGCAACAGGTGGGGAATGTCAGTGGAAATGGTGTGTGTGAGTAGGACACAACACAATTTCTGAGGGGTGGGTTGCCTCCAACTGATCATGCTGAAGAGGATGATGACAACTGGGTTTTGTCATATATGACATTAGGATGATTATATAAATATGTTGAATTTCACAGTCTACAGACCACTCCAGTATTTTTCTTTCTTAAATTAGTTTTGGTTATATTAATTTTTCTATTCTTACACAAACTATTGTTTTTATAGGACAAATTAAATTGAGACAGGAGAATTCACTGAATAGAGCATTTATAAAATAAATGTATTTTTCCCTTACCTCCCACTCTTCCTTTTCCTCAGGCTTTAGTCGTAGCTCATAGTGATATTCATGTGAATTAGAGCTGGCATGAGCTAATGGGGGTGGAGACCATTTTGCCCAAAGGTATGACATGCTAGCAGATGTGTTTGTTTCTAGAGAGAGGTTCACAGGAGCATCTGGCTGAACTGCATAAATGAATGAAAAATGTGCCATTAATGATTTAATTTTCTCCCAGAAAAGACACCTCCTTGCGTGTCATCACATTAATTTCAGATAATTCAGCACTTCTGTAAAAGAATAATAAAGAAGCCTTTTATTTTTCCTTTCTCCTTAAAAGAGTTTAACTAGCTACTGATTTTCAACAATAAAAGCAAATCTTAAACTTTAGTCTGAATTTGTCAGGCTAAGAAAATACGAATCATAATTTCATAAGGCCCCACTTGAAAAATTAAAATGTCAGCTACTTCACAGCTAGAACAGCTAAGTACATTATAATTAAAATGTGTATACTATGTGTGTGCAGAAAGTAGAATGGAGTCAGGAATATAAAACACTACAAAAAGCCTGTATAATGCTCAGGCAGTTATTTTTACCCTTCCAAGTCTGCAATGCCAGCAGGCAGAAAGCTTTTTACACTTGAAACATTAGGCAGCTTAACCTAATTTGAAAATTTTGTGATCTACATTGAGTCTAATTAAAATACTTCAGACAACTAGTAACTGAAGCAAATTTTTCAGCTGAAGTTAAAATTTATACATATTCATACATGAAATTCATACAATCAAGTATGTAGTTACTTAATTTATAATTAAAATGCAGTTTTCACATTCATTTAAGATGCATATTTTAGATCATCTGTAAATAAACACTTCTCAATAGCAAGTTTCACATCCTAAGGAAAGAAATCTTTCACCACTACCTGTTCTGGGATTAAAAACTGCATACATCTCCAACTAGTTTGTTTTCCATTTCATTCTTTTATTTTTACCTATGGATGTTACATCCACATGCTGAGGATCTGAGCTGTTACTTCCAATCTCATTTGTTGCCATTACAGTGATAATATATGTTGTCCAGGGATTAGTATGGTTTTTATCGAAGTAGCAGGAATTTGGACCTGATGTGAGGTAGTCTGGACATTCATAGAGTTTTTCTTCACTGAAATAAAATTATTTAAAAGTTAAAAGTTTAGGAAATGAAACAAAGCAGATAATATTCTAGAAATGGCCTAGGTTCAGGAGAAATCTGAAATGTTTATATATAATCTTAAATTACATATATAATCTTCTACGATATATATCTATAATCCCTTGGAAACATTTTGGTATGTGTCAAATGCTATCACCATAAATGTTTCATTGATATTTTTACTGCAATTGTTTTGACAAATGCATTCACCCCCCTTTTTTATACACAGGAATAAATCAACAGAAGTATAGAAACAGAAATTTCCAGAGACAGAACAAAGAAATGTTAACAATATTTATAAGCAAGTAAGAGGGAAATGAAAATATTTACTTCAATTAGATAAGTTGCTAAATATCTTCTTTGCATATTAGCCTTGGAAATTAAACTGATGAGCCCTATAGCAGAGAGCTCTTCTATTGTTGAATTACTGAATTAGTTTGTTTTCAGAAATATCAGAGAATCATTCAGGTTGGAAAAGACCTCTAAGGTAGTCAAGTCAAGCTTTGACCACCTTGTCAACCAGACCATGGCACCAAGTGCCACATCCAGGCATTTCTTGAACAGCTCCAGGAATGGTGACTCCACCACCTCCCTGGGCAGCCCATTCCAATGCTTACCCACCCTTTAAGTGAAGACATTCTTCCAGAGGTCCAACCTGAACCTCCTCTGGTGCAGTCTGAGGCCTTTTCCTCTTGTCCTATTACTATGCCCTGAGAGCAGAGACTGACCCACACATGAGCACAGCCTCCTTTCAGGGAGCTATGGAGTGGTAAGTTGCCCCCAAGCCTCCTTTTCTCCAGGATAAACACCCCCAGCTCCCTCAGCTGCTCCTCGCAGGACTTGTGCTTCAGACCGTTCCCCAGCTCCGTTGCCTTCTCTGGACTCCCTCCAGCACCTCAGTGTCTTTCCTGTAGTGAGGGGCCCAGAACTGAATGCAGAGTTCAAAGTGTGGCCTCACCAGCAGCCAGCACAGGGGGACAGTCACTGCCCTGGTCCTGCTGGCCACA
>VZRR01006745.1:2109394-2132912 GCA_013398015.1 Oreocharis arfaki | reverse complement strand
GCTGATACAGGCTGGGTGCCATTGGCCTTCTTGGCCACCTGGGCACACACTGGCTCATGTTCACCCCCAGGTCCTTTTCCACTGAGCCATATTCCAGCCACTCTGCCCCAGCCAGGAGCTGCACGAGGTTTTTGTGACCAAGGGCAGGACCTGGAACTTGGCCTGGTTGAACCTCACACCATCGGCCTCAGCCCATCAATGCAGCCAGTCCAGATCCCTCTGCAGAGCCTTGCTGGCCTCCAGCAGATCAACACTCCTGCCCAGCTTGGTGCCATCTGCAAACTGACTGAGGGTCCTCTCAATCCTCTCACCCAGACCATCAATAAAGGTATTAAACAGGACTGACCCCAACACTGATCCCTGGAGGACACCACAGCGACCAGCTGCAGCTGGATGTAACTCCATTCACCACCACTCCCTAGGCCCAGCCATCAGCCAGTTCTTGACACAGCAGAGTGCTCCTGTCCAAGCTGTGAGCTGTCAGCTTTTCCAAGAGAATGTTGTGGGAGGTATTATCAAAGGCTTTCCTGAAGTTCAGACAGACTACATCCACAGCCTCTCCTGATTGGGTCAGTTGGTCATAAAAAGAGATCAGGCAGCACCTCCTTCTCCTAAATCCATGGTAGCTGGGCCTGATCCCTCTTGTATGTGCTGTGTGTTGTATTCAAAGCAGTCGGTTCCATGACCTTCCTGATGTCAATTTATCTGGTTTTTAACACAATCATCATCACATCTCAGAAAAAAAAACCGCCAAAAACTTCACAGTCGATTACTTATTGCCTACGGGTCTTTGGCTTCTTTAGGAGAGGGATTGTTTCGTGCTCAAAGCTGGCCTGGGCGATGTACTCACAGCCTACACCAGGTGTGAAGAACTACACAAACCGAAAGCATCAGCTGATGGGGTGCAAGAATGCACTTTAGTACCACTGTTATGCTCTATGCATCATTAATAATAAGGTTTCTTTGTTTCCAGGCAGTTTTGTCACAGTTCACAAAGAAAAGATGGGAGAAGGGGACTGTACCTAAGAGACAATGAGCCTAGAAACACAATCATGGCCAAGGTCTAAAGTGCTTGGCAGAGCCTGGGTTCAGCAGATTCAATGAAATGGGTAAGCACTCCTGTCCTTCCCTAAGCAGAACTGTTCTGGGCAGTGACAGGTATAAATTAAAATGCTCATTAAGCTTTTTGATCAAGACTGGAACATCTGGGCTTTCATAAAATCAAAGCTCTCAAAACATTGTTGAGTGCAGTAACTTCATTAAAGTCTGCATCTTCTGCTCAGTGATTTGGAATATTTAATTGTAGCAGGGATGTCTGAGGCTTTACCTTACCTATTCTGAATCTCACTGGATTTGTTAAAAAAAAAAATTCATGTCTAAGCCTCTCTGCTTACTTGTCCCTGTCGAAAGACCCCTTGTTTTTAGGAAGAAAGTTCAGTTATACAAAGATGAACAAGTTAAATAAAGTTGCCGAACATATACACACTTTGTTCCTGAACAGAACAAGGGAGTCACAGTACTTACCAAAATACTAACTTTTGAGATGTGATACCCATATCTGATTTCACTCCATTTGGGGAACCATTGCCCACAAAACCAAAAGGGGAAACAATGACTGTTGTTCAGATGGGGCTTCTGGTGTGCATGGACAAGCTCCTTGGCAGGGCCCCAAGGGCCCCACCAGCCCTCACTGCCCCTGCCCAGCCCCTCCATGCTCCACCTGGGTCCCAGGTCCCCAGTTCAGCTGGTCTCCAGCTCCACACAGCCACAGGCCCTGCGAGCCAGCCCCAAACCATGGGCTGATGTTCCACCCCAGCCTGGCCTCGGCCTGTCCCTGTCCCCAAGGAGGTGACTGATGCCCAGGGCTGGGCTGCCTCGCACCTGCCCTGCCCCGTGGCATGGGAGACATGCTGCCCCATGGTGCCCTCATGCTTCTGCTCAGAGGAGACCCTGCTCAGAGGAGACCCCGCTCAGCTGAAAGCTGTGCACTGCCTGGAAAGATGGGCAAATGCGCCTTTTTTCCCAGCACATCTTCAGACAAGTGGGATTTTTGGTAGATGAGTTTCAGGAGGGACAGGCTGAAGATTTGGGGCTGACAGTGGTTAAGTTTTCTTCCAACAAGGGAAGGCATGGATCTTATGCAGCCCTTGTTGTCTATCTGAGGTTAAAATGGATTCATAAAAACAACTCTACAAATTAATGTTGTCATTCTCTCAGTCTGTCATAGCCATCACTTGATCACTTACAGAATACACAAGCAGCAGTTGTTACCTGTCCTTGCTGTAGAACAGGGTGTAATTGTTAGGACGTCCTCCATCTGAGCCAGGCTTCCACCAGCAAGAAAAGGTTTCCTTTTCTAGAGAACGACATCTTATTATCTGAGGTTTTCCAGGGTACGACTGACCTAGGGAAGTACAAAAATCCAGCTAGTTAAATTAGAGGTGGGCAATGCTTCTGGATGCTATTGCTGAAAAATCAGTCCACCAAGGAATGCTTTTTTGAAGACAATAAAATTATGAAACTATGGACTGAATTGGGCAAATAGCTCTGCCTAGGAAAAGGATCAATACTCTCAGAAAAGTAAATTAATTTTTCCTCAAATTTTAAAAATGCTAGTAGAATGATTTTGCTTCTCTTTTTAACAAGAAAATTTAATTTTTACCTAAACTCAAAATTGTATATTTATCTCTAAATTAAACTACAAAGATGGGAAATAAATATGTTACCTTTAGTGTTCTTCCCCATAAACATTAAATTTTTCAATCTTCAGATCATTTTAAGATTAAATTTCACCGTCAACTTTGCAACAGAACTAAAATTCCATTCTTTGTGCACATTTGGGGAAAATGATAGGTCAGACAATTATAAAAAGAAGGGAGTCAATGGTCTGGATGGAGTTTTTTGGGTACTGGCAAACTGAATAATTATTCAAATACTCCCTGTTAATCCAAATACATTTAAGAATATTTCTTGTTAAGACTACTTGTCATTAACTTATACCAAAAACACAGACCATAAATTTACATTCATTTTAAAATGAAAAGCATGTGACATTTTAACCTAAGCTTATCTTTATTTAAATTAAGTTCCACCTAATTACCTCAAACAGTGTTAATTATTCATATGCTAATTCCCAAGAAGGTGAAAGGCATAAAGTGAGTATAGGGGTGGAGTAAGTGCCTTTCAGTATTGCCAGGAAACAGTCTTTAAATTAATATTATGAGAAGAAAAGATAACTCCAGGCATTTTCAAAATTCCCATACCAAACTTCAGAAGAAAGTAATTTAAATAGGTACATGCTCCAGTGGTGCAGTGGTCAGGGTAGATTGGGTAAAGCCTCAGACTTTTCTAAAGAAAGTGTTGTAAGGAAAAAAAAAGTGTTTCAGGAAGTGTTGTACTTACCAGTCAGACCTACTGTAGTCAGAGCAAGCTGCAAAACGATTTGAACTGATGAAATGAATCTCTGTTTCATGATGCCTGTCTCTCCTCAGGAGGAAGTATCAGATCAAGGGCTCACTGAAAAACATGCCATCATGCAACAGTCAGTAACAATGCTCAGAATGTAATATGCATCACTTGACTTGGTCAAAGTCCTTTTTGAATTGCAGCTAATTGATTCTTGTTCTCCCTCCAAAAGGTGAGGCAACACCAACAGTTCCACATTGGAAGGTGAAAACCTGAATCGCAGAGAAGCAAGTAGGTCTTCCCAGAGGTTTTTGAATGGCTAGCAGTGCCAGGATTATGGTTTCTCAGCATTAACAAGTCTTGCATATTTCTTTGGCATCTTGGGATCCTGGTTTTAAGAGTTCTAACTTCTAGATTAATTATTTAACCTAAGAAAGCAGCCCTTTAGTAACAAAAATAAACTTTTATCCCTACTGATGCAAAGAAGAGGTCAACATACTTGAACCCCTAAAGTCCCAAAAACAAAAGGCAAATCAAAAAGGTCCAATATTTATTTAGAAGTCTATGATTTTTGATCCAATTTCAAAACTTCTCAGTATTTGGGAGTGTCAATATTGAATTCAGGATCACCTGACCTGAAGAATGCTGCTCTTTCAGTTCATTCAACTATTTGTTTTTGCTGCGTATGATTTTGTAGTAAATTTCAGCTGAAATACAGATGTGCAAGTGGTCACCAGCCGTGACCAAGACCCAGTCCCTGCAGTGGGCTGACACCACTAGATGTCCTCAGAATTCAGGTTACAACTCTGGGTGCTCTGGAGACCCTGTTGCTGCTAAATCTGTTTGCTTAGCCTGAAGAAACGACATAACGACTTCAAGCAAACCTCCTGCTCCTCCCAGCAGTACGGTCCCGACTTGGAGATGACGACTGCAGTCTCAGTAGCCAACCTCACTCTTCGAAACTAAGGAAGAACAATTTACTATCTAAACAGGGAGATCCTTATCTCAGCTTTCCACTCCTACCCCTAGCACATTTACAGGTACTTGTATGCTTGCAACCCATTCTGTGTAGCACAGCATGGGAACAAAATGTGTCCTTGGTGAGGAAAAATCCTTCGTGGTTTATCAGATGACTCAATTTTCAGTATGCAAGTCATTTTCTACATCAAGAAACTATAATCCATCGTCATACAAATGTTTTTGAAGTGCAAAGCCAAGTGAAGTGTCGGTTAATGCAGCTAAGTCTAAAACGTGTTTACTGCGGACAATGTGGAAGAGAACAACAGTTGGCTACATTCCCATATGCCACTTCCGAATATCCAGGCACGTTTCAGGCGTGTAACTAAGCTACAGGCTGGAAAATTGCATCTGGGTTAGTTTTAAACTCACTCAGAGCATTTTGTGCATATACAGACAATGAAGAGAGAACCACTTAAATACAAATTCCAGTTTGGTGTAAACACATGCAATCTTTATTACTGTAAACGAATGACAGGCACAAACATTAGTGTTTGACTTCAGAAATTAGCCAAAAACTTGGGGTTATATAATGAAGAACACTGATGATTGTGCTCATAAAAGGCACATTTTTTTCAGGTGAAGGTGAAATAATGAAACTACAAACAGTAATTATTTCATGCACATATGATAGTATTTACAATACTTTATTACTTCGAAAAATAGTTGGACAATTTGCAAAACATGATACTTTCAAGCTAAGACTCATACTCATTAGATAAGGAACTAATACCATGATTTTTTTTTTTCACTTCTATGTATGTACCTTTCTACATGAAGAATTGACTGAAAGAGATACTGATTACAGTGACTGAAAGAATGAAATTTTTTAATACAACAAATGAGAGGCATCATCAAGAAAGATCTTTATTAGAGCACTCTTCAAGGAAAATGGGATGATTTTGGAAACTGAAGACCTAAAGAACCAAATCAATAGCAAGAGGAAGAAATTAATGGATTTAAACCCAAGTATTTTTCCCCTGGAACGTTTGAAAATGAGATGATTGTGAACCACTTCTGTACTGTGGCTGTGTGAAAAAGAAGAAGAGGGATATAGGGAAAGAATATGGACCTACCAGTGCCACAGACTAAGCTCTGAGTACAATTCTGGTAACTTATACTCGGGAAGAAAGAACCAAACAGATTTTAGAGCATGGCTATGAACATGACACAGAGACTGTCCCATGATGGTGATTTAAAGAATTGGCTTTGTACTCCATGCAACCATGGTTGTCATCTGTAAACATAACAGGAGATAAGCACCAAAAGAGGCAAAATAAGAATGTGTAAAATAAGGATGTTTCCACGGTTGCTTGCTATTTGGTATTTGCGACTCAAATAGAACTTAAAAGGCTTCTGGAGAGATGTCTTGGTTTTTTGAAAATACTTGCTTAATAAAATGGTAATGTCCACTTTCTCATAACTTTATCTAAAGTGCATCTTCCCTATCTATGACATGAGAATATTTTCATAAAAGAGTAATTAGCATTATTGAAGGTGTTATGAGGTAATGTCTCACTTTTAGGACCGAATGCATTCTTTTATACAGGATACAGTAGACATTGATTTGCCAAAAAGTCATCCAAAACCAAGGGTTGAGTAACTGATAATTAAAAGATCATATGCCTCCTTTTGAAAGTTTTTGATTTAATTCCAACCAAGTTATTGCATTCTGACATTCTAGATGCATTTCTCCCTTTTAACACAGCTGTTAGATAGTATTCAACAGCTGCACATCACATGCCAGAATACAGTGCTCCCTGATGGAAATGGAAATTATTACTGTTGTTTTAGGATGCACAGAAGAGTTAGATATTCCTCTGAAATAATGCTGCTCTGGAATTAATAGTATAATGAAATTGCAGGTTTGAAAACTGTGCTGACAATGCTACTAGATGAAGCTGAAATCAGGTGCTGTGAAGCAGAGTTGAGAGAAAGTTGTCCTTGTCCTGATTTACTTTTAATTCTTGCATTCTTTTCTTTCTTTATTTCTTGGCTATGCTGATGGATAAATTTCTTGAGACTGACAGAGAAGTCTTTACTCAGTTCTGCACAGATGGAAAAATTTTCTATCTGCAATGTTTTCAGGCTTGCAGGAAGAGGAACAACTGTGTATCAGCCACTGGCAATGACATTATGTCCAACACAAGTTCTGCTTCTGTGGCTAAAGAAATCAAAAGCCAAAAGTACTTTACCAATCTCCACTGAAAAAGTTTGACATTTCCATTAGTCATGCTGATAAACAATGTTCATCTTTCAGGCCTGGGGGAAGGCAGTTAAAGGAGGTCTCGAAACACCGTTGTTCATTACCATTTGAAAGGCTGAACTACAGCTGTATGAAACTAAATACAAATAAAGAACTCAATAAAGCAAGAACGTTGGGCCATCCAGAACATTCAGCTGTACTGTGGACATGGCAGAGGCCTGCCCTCCCATACAGGGATCACAAATGCCCACCAGGATACATGTTTGTAGCCATGGCTTGAGCATCATGGCCAGATGTGCTTCTGATTGATGGTGATGGTTGGGATTATACAGCAAATTAAAAGCTGTAGATGTGCAGTGTGACCAGAGCTCTGCTTTTCCTCTCTGAAAGAGCCCTAATTGGATGTCTCTGAATCCCCCAGGCACCCAGTACTGCCTTCATGGTGATGCACAGGCTCCAGAGAAGATAAGGAGCTCAGGCATGTCTCTGATCTGAATTTCTTGTGACTGATTCCAGCTGGCTACTTTAGGCACACAGGTTCTGTGGAGCGCTTTGTGAGGAAGCTTAGTACCTGCTGCTGGCTATGAACCTACATATCCAGTTAATTTATGTGGACTAAGGGCTTCGTATTTCTGTGTTGCATAAAATGGGAGCAGTGGCAAAGAGTTTTAGATTTCACCTGAAAAGCCTATATATGAGCTTATAATATATTTTTCCTAAATTTCTCTCTTAAACAAATTGCCTCCTAACAACCCTTGGCAGTCCTTCCTTTGATTAGCAGTCAAGATGTGATGATGAATGGAACAAATTTCCTCACCCATGGAGATATGTTCCTGAGTCAGAAAAACTTGAGACAATTTTGAAAAAGAAAAATCACAAACCCCCAGATTCTTGAAAATAGTTTAGACTCTTACATCTCCATCATAGTATTTATGCTCTTAATTCCTACTAATTTTACAGAACTGAGCCTGAAATTATCTTAAGAACTCTCACTAACTAAACTGACAAAAAAATAAAAAGCCAAGAGAAGAGGAGATTACCATTATCCCTACTTTACAGAGGGGGAACCAGGGTAAAGAATGACCAGCAAACTCATAGCAGAAGTGTAACAAAAGCTAAAACCTGATAATTTTCTACTGTCTTTCTTTTATTTTCTTTTCTTTTTCAAATACCACTTCTACTGCCCTTTTTTTCTCCCACTAAAACAAAGCCAATGATTTAGCTAACAGTAGTAATCTTTCTCTACCAGTTTCACAACTCCTGAATATTCCATTTTCTTTCCTGGTGGTTTGTATGTTTAGCCATAATTTCAGGATTTATTTTTACAGCAATCTCTTACAGAAAAGAAAATCCTAAGTTCTAAATGTATAATTTTAGAGACTGAAAGCTCTCTAGAATTTATATTAGAACTTGAAATATGATGTACATTCATCTCTACCAACTACCAAGCCCAATCCCACAGTCATTATTTTCTTATAGATATCTTAAGTATTCTTGATATATAGCATAGCCCTAAAGTATAAAATCGAATTTTCTTCCTAGAGGATTCTGGTGTGTGAGGAAGCTTTCTACTCTTCTCTTTCATGAATGTGAGATTACTTGATAAGTTGGAAAAAAAAAAATCCAAGAATAGTATATTACCAAAAGTATCCCTACTTTATTCCTAAAACATAAAGAGAAAAAAAGGTCACTCTTTATACTAGCTGCTGTAGATACTGGCACTCTAAGCAAATACACTTAAACATTGAGAGAGATAGAGACAGTGGTAAAATACTGTCCTTGCTTTCCTTTATCTATTTCAAATGAAACTTTGTATCAATGAGCTTCGGATGCAGTTTAAATTTGCTCGTAGTCTGTGCTAGGCTACTTAATTAAAGGCTAATCAATATCTGCACAGGCCAGGACATGATCAGATAAAAACTGAGAGGGCTGGGGGAGGAACTCTAGCAGCCTTATCAGTGAAAATCAGGTGCAGGGAATGAGCTACACCTGACTACCAAAGCACAGTCAGACCACTGTCCTCGTGTGCAGCCCACCAAACAAATCCCCTTCCCCATGTGACTCATTGACTGAAGGAGGTAGAACAGTCATTAAGGGATGCAGTGGGAAGAAAGGTTTTGGGGAGAAAAGGAAAGGTTCAAAGTGGACTGGGGAGGAACAAGAATGGGAAATTAAGGGGAATAAGTTGTTCAGTATAAATTGGTGGCTTGTCAGACTGAAATGTGTGCTGGACCACTGTAGTCTACCCTATACTCTGATTAAATCCTATTTCTATCTCCTGTCTGGGCGGCCTGTTCTGAGTGGTACCTTTGGATGCCACTGAATTTTCCACTGGATTAGCCAATGAAGAAAGAGTCAGATTGCAAACTTCCAGGTTCAAATGCAGCTCCCCCACAGCTGGGACCAGCTACTGGGTCAGCTAAACATCTAGAAGCAGCTACTAGAGTGATCCATTTCTTTATGTGCAAATGCACACATCTATATGTAGATCTATATGTTAGGGCTTTGTTGATGTGCGTGGCCTCTGTGTGGGTTTTGTGTCCATGCACCCACCCACTGGGAGCAGCTGCTCAGCTTTGCTACAGGCAGAAACTGAGGATATGGACCTACAGCAGCCTCACAGCTATGGGGCTGCTTGACTGAGCTGACTCTAGCACACTGACATGCACAGTTTTACCAAAAGAATCCTACTTTGTTTAACTACCTGCTCTCTGCCATCCACTCCAAATACACTGTTCTGTGAAGGAAGAATTTAGATGAACTTCAATGGGCAACTTATCTGCCAGAGCAATAAGAACTACTTACACATTAGGTAACTAACTTTGAAATCACTAAATTCATCATACTATTTCTAACAAAATCTCTCTGTAAACAATTTGAAACAAAACAGAATATTTTATAACTAGCTGTAAGAATGGTCTCTATCTCCCAGAGACTGGGTGGGAAGACATATTACTCAGTTACCAGAGTATTCTTTTGTTTGGCTCCATTTCAGTAAAGCTAATGAGAGCAGTAAAAATACCATGAAGTTATTTGGCAGCTAGACATTATGCCATTACAGAGGAACAGGTTTAATTGAGGGCGATAAACGAGCTTTTTTTAATGTGCTTATTTAAAAGGGCATCAATAACGTGCAACTGAATATGGCAGAAATAATGTTTGCAGTTACTCAGCCACAGCATAAGGTGAAATGTAGTTTAAAGATAGAGCTCAATAAATGATTCCTGCTTCAGAGAGGACAGAAATCTGTTTGAGAGTGTGCATGCTGGGAACACTGTTTGACTCAAGATTGGCTAAACAGAATCTTCTACTACTTGGTACTACATCAAAACATACAGTTCTATCCTTCCAACAAATTTTATTCTGCTTTCATTACTTCCTTCATCAGGAAGTGATATTATGAACTAGTGGCATGTCCCTACATAATGTGATTGACATAAAATGTGTTTTTTACCGAAGTTGCAACAGTGCCACAAGCATTGGCTTCATCATTCCACTGATTGGAAAGGATCATGATAGAGTAAACCTTAATCTTCTGCAGGAACCAGACCAATGACTCTCATCCAAGTATTTCTACATCAAACAATCATTATTCAAATCATATTTATTGTAATAGTCCTCAGAACAAAGACAGAATCCTGCTGTCTTAGGTAGTGTACAAATAAGAGTTCCTGCTCTCAAGAACTGAAAATGTAAGCAGCCAATTAATAATATAGGGTGGAAGAAAGGGATATAAAAAGCAGATTAAAACTTACATATTTTTGGTTTGAGACTAAAGATTATTATTGGTAAATATTTTCAAAATATCACATAAACTGGAAACTGCCTATGAAGGATCAGTTTCAGAAAATTCACTTCAGAATGTCACAATTTCTTTTTCAACCAAAGCCAATGCATGCAAATTTTCAAAATTATGAAATGAACAAGTATCAACAAATATCAACATAAAGCATTTTGTTTTGAAATTTCCCAGTAGAACATTTTCTGAAATCCAATTAAATATTTGCAGTTTTTTCCAATTTTCCAATAAAATCATATTATGATGAAAAATTTCTGATAATCTTTAATTATACACAGAATTTCAATGAGTAATGCAATGGCATGAAAAGCTGCTATTTTGACATTTCTGGGGGAAGATGCTGGTGTAGAGGTGAGGAGGTTTACTGCAGAGAGACAGCAATTATGAAAACTTACGAGGAAGCAAAGGAAGAGGACACTGAATGTAGTAAAGGGAACACAGTAATGGAGGTAAGTATCAGAGGTTAGTGAGAATAAGACAATGAGGAGTGACAAAGAAATGGGAAAGAACAAATAATCTGTTGGGACCAGGCAGTGAAAGGTCAGATGAAGTTGTAATTTTGAATGTATTCCATGATCCCATTTGAGTTGCAAAGCTCCATCCACTGGATGGCAACTCCCAACAGCCTTTTCTTGCTGTGGGTTTGGGTGGAGGAGAAGCATCTCCTGCATCCTGGGACCTGCAAGCATCGGTGGGGCAATGCTGAGCAAAGCTGTGACCCTAGCTCTAGAGCAGTTTATTTATTCCCTCATAGTGAGACAGCACATTTTGGCTGAGTCTGGGTCTGGAGTCCCTCTTCAAAGCTTTATGACTGTGCTAAGACTCTACGAGAAAGATCCTGGCTGCAGGAGAGTGAATTTTCTTCTTCAATCACAAATATGCTCAGCAATTAACAGTATCAGTAGGAGCAGAGAATAAAAATTGTTTTGTGTTTCAGTGTTCTCTTTTTCAGGAGGTCCTCAGTATGAGGCTGTGAAAGTAATTGTTTCTTTGTATTTTTCTGAGTACTTATTGTACACTTACACTTCAATTGTTTAAGTGACTGTGGAGTTACTCTGTAAAAGAATGCAATTACCAAAAATTACCACTCCAATCAAACTGATAAAAACACCCAATGTTGTATTATTTGTGAGCATGAACATTTCTCAAACATATTCCCTAAGCTTCAAACTTGTCGATAAAAGAGCTTTGTGGCTGCATGCTAAAGGCTACCACTGATGCCATGTACAGGTAAGTGGCACATTGGTTGGCTAAAGGAATGAAACAATGTTTTCCTGGTAAATCTAAAACCAGTTATTTGAGTGAAATTTCTGACAATAATGGGAACACAACAATAGTAAACCTTCAGCCTTCAGTGTGCTGAGCTTAAGATAATTAGCTTTTGGCACTCTTAAAACATTATACCCCCTTTAATACTGAAATATGTGGATATGCAGAGAGGTATCTTTATCGCGCCTAGCTCTAATCTTGGTGGCATTTTATGATCTCCTCGGGTACCTAACTCCTGAGTAGACTTGTGTTTAACACATTTTATAAGCAAATTATTCTCCACAGGAGTTTAGATAGGTGGCATTTATCTCTAATATCAGTAGAAAACACACAGCGTCCTCATGAGGAGAGTCTTATTACAGAAAGTCAAATGTTCAAGCTACTGTGATCTTTTCTACATGCTAAACCAGTGATAGTATCAATACTGCTCTATCACAGCCCTGTTAAATTCTACATAGATTGTCTACACAGATTCCAGGAAAAGAAAAGAGTTTAGCAGTGGAAGAATGCTGACGTTCCTAAAAGCTGCAATATGCATTCTGAAGGAACTGGATTCACCCTTTGATCAGGAGCACAAATCTCCCTTATGATTTCTTCATGATGAATATATAAACTGAATGAAGCATAGCACTAACCTGATCTACTCCCTGTCTTCAATGCAGGTTGCTAACCTTTGGAGATTCTCAGCTGCAGTGAATTGTGGTTTAGATTTTTCTTTGGTTTTGAAGTATAAGGAAATGACCCTGAGGTTGCAGACTGTGAGATTTTTATGTACTTGTTTACAGAATAAAGACTAACACTGCAGTCTCTGGAGGTTAAAGGTGAACATATTAATGAATTCATTCATTAACCCATTCATTCATTAACTCATTTGCTCAGCTCCTTAGGAACTGCAATGACAGCACTGTGTCTCCTACTGACAAATGGTAATATTTGTATCTCTAACCATAAATTAACGTGTCAAGAATCTATTTGAAAAAATTTATTTTGCAAAGAAAAAGTGCTTCATTGTGCATCAAAGGCAAATAAATAGCTTCACAAATAGATCAACTAACTATGGGATATTAGGTTTCACACAGTGCTTAGTTTTAGACAAAAGAATACTTCTGTCTTACTCTGCTGTAACAAAATACGTGCCCAATTAGATTAACATGAATGTATAAGTTTGCCCTGCTCCTCTGTGGAGTTTGCACACTTCTTGGTCAAATAATGAAGAAATAGCTACTTAAGTTTGGAGAAGAAACTATTTCAAGGACAGAAAAATATATTCTACGCTAGACCAAAATCTATTTTATCACTTGTCTTCAGTACACTTCTGCTATTTAGTGAAAAAAGAATGAAATGAAGAAATTTTGGCTAGAGCATGTATCAATGCATCAGTCTACACCTGTTTTTGCAGCCAATATTCTTGATTCACTGTGTATCGTATAGCTTCAGTGGCTGTGAAATTTCTTATTTGCACAACATCTCAGATAGGACCTATGGTGTTTACAGTAAATACCAAGTTTTATTACACTGTGTAATGACTTAATCTTGGAATGCTGGGGTAAACACTGGTGTCCTGTGGCTTTGAAATGGCATAATTCTTTAGGGTTATAAAACCACATTCTATTTAGGGGCCAAAGCGGAAGGTGAGAAGGGGGCATTGGAGTGATTCTTTCAGAGCTAATTGCAAGAAAAACCATCTGATTTTCACCTAAAAGAAACTGAAACTAAAATTTAAAAGTTTCAATGACTGCAGGTAGACGAAGATTAACTTTTTTTTAAGCCCAAGCACCTGAAATGTCAGATCTGCATATTTTAACCCTACAAAGGCTATCTCACAAAATCATTATGCCCATCCCCTAAATTTGAAGTTAATAAATCTGAAGTAGCAGTGACATTTATTTTAGCAGTGTTTAGTATCTACAAGGAATGAAAGAAAAAGCACAAGCAGCAGAAACGTTCATGCTTGCCTGCTGTCGTGTGCACTTCATGATAAATTGCAGCAAAGTAGGAAACTTTAGCAAGGACTGACATAATTTTAAACATGGTAATTTAGATCACTAGAAATCAATTATCAGCCTCTATAATTACCATCAACCCATTTTGTTTCATATTCCAACACAATTAACTTTAATTGTTAGGTTTTTCTAGGCACCCAGTTACCCAATCATATTTCAAATGGTAAAACATTAATTTTGTGTGTAATCCACAATATTTCTTCCACAATCCCTGGAATAAAAACCTTATGCTGACATTTATGAAATGGCAGGAGGAAAAATGCTGTAACTGTGGGTATTACTTTAGGTAATAACTGCAAGGCTTTTAAATCCTTGCTTGCATAAAGGCTGACCTTTTCCGTTGATATAAAAGTAATTTCTGTCGAAACTTGGATCCACCCTTCAGTCATTATAGTTACCTGCATCTTTTCAAGTTACTTTTTCAGTGATGCCTTTATGTTCATATCATCTGCTTGGCTGCATGCCCTAGGTGATGGCATATTTTATATCATTTAAAGAGAAAAATCACTGCAGACTAACACAATCATGATTTAAATTCTTCTTTTAATTTAATCTTTGATTTGCTGCATTTGAATGTTGAATATATGATCTGACACTGTTAAAATCCTGGCACCAGAATTTCAAATTCAATTCAGATTATTTTTTTTAACTGGGCATGGTAGAAACCTTGAGCAAAACAGTTCAGGTTTCTATCTCCCTTAAGGTCTGCTTCCACTTGAAATTCGTGCATCCTGCAGATGGTCACACCTCAGACAAGGCTGTCAATAATCTTGGGTGATGAACACCAGCACACAGAGCAAAATAGATCAGAAAAGATCCCTGAGATCATCAAGTCCAACCTGTGACTGATCTCCATCCTGTCAACCAGACCATGGTACTGAGCGCCATGTCCAGTCATTTCTGAAGCAACTCAAGGGACAGTGACCTCACCACCTCCCTGAACAGCCCGTTCCAATGCTTGAAAACTCTTCCCATGAAGAAATTCTTCCTGATATCCATCCTGGACCTCCCCTGGCACAACCTGAGACAATTTCAGCTTGTCCTGTTGCTTGCTGCCTGGGAGAAGAGGCTGACCCCCACCTGGCTACGCCCTTCTTTCAGGGAACTGTAGAGAGTGATTAGGTCCCCCGGAACCTCCTTTTCTCCAGACTAAACACCCCCAGCTCCCTCAGACACTCTTCACAGGACTTACTCTCTAGACCCTTCACCAGCTCTGTTGCTTTTCTCTGGACTTGAGCTCCCACAAAATACTAAGGCTCTAAGAACCAGCCATGAAGGTGCACAGAAGAGGCAATTTTCCTTGTGCCCTACAGAGTTTTGTCCCAGGTGCAGCTGAGAGGGACCAGGGGACTCAGGTTGCAAAGTTGCTGTCTGGATGAAAAATAGGTTTTGAGAGTTGGCTCAAGATGGTCTTTCAAGGCACAAATAGCAATAGAACCTTGAGAGGGCAAATCTGTTGCAGGCAGTATGGACAGGTAATTGGGGCATTTTGAAATCTTTAGATGTAAACACAGATTTTAGAAATAAGTAGACCAAGTGAGTAATGGAATTCCATTGGGTTGTAAATAGCATTTCTCTGCTTTTTTAAACTCAGCTTTCTTAAAGCTGGTTTTTACTTTACTTTCAGAGCCCCATCTACATTTAAACATTTGCATAGCTATGTTCTATATAGTATATTGATTAGTACAAAAATTATTAGCTGTTCAATAATACAGATCAGTTCTTCTTCAGAGTTAAATGCTGCTGAGTAACAAACACATAAGAATACTTTCAGTTCAACAGCCACCTCTGTGGTGTTCTTAAACTGCTTCAGAAGCCTACAGCCTGCCTCTGTTCTCCATTCTGGACCACAGTGTGAACTCCTCTGGATGCACAGGCATCCAAAATCGCACAGATTGAGAGTCAGCCACAGGTGTACAGATCTCAACACATAGTCACTAACCTCACGTATGGATATGCGGCTGCCCTTTGAGAAGCTGTAAGTGCAGTCAGAATGATATGTTACCCTCTCCAGATAAGAGACAGACCCCAGCTTTGGAAGGTTAAATAAACACAGCAACATTTAGCCACTGCTCACAGCCCACTTAGTCTTTTATACGAAAAGGAAATCAGGGGGACAGTGCTTTTAACAGATTTCTGTAACATTCCTCCTCCAGAGGTGAAAAAGAACAGTGGTTCTGCAAGTTGCTGATGCACCCTGCATTTCAAAATCTGCTCCATTATTTCAGTTTCCCACACTCTCACTGATCAATTCTTCAATCACGTAAACAGAATTCATTCTCTGGAAGGTGAAATGGGTCCTTGAAAACACTGACGCATGCATAGGTGCATATGAAAGGAAAAGGTCACAGACCATTTTTTGGGTCTCAAAACCTCTGACGTGAGCAAGAGTCCTTACTTCTTTAACCTGTGTACACCTAGAAGAGTTCCACAATTAAGTGTATACAACACTATAGGCAAACAGAAAATCTCCAAGTCAACAAGTACATAGTAACAACCACACTGCTGTACAAAGCATGACCCTTTATTCTTCAGGAATCAGAAAGCTTAGTAGCAGGTTCTCAATATCTGTTTTGCTATGGAATTAAATTCACTAGTATACACTTTAACATGAAATCAGTCTTATGTCACCGAATTCATGTCTTTTTCCACTCAGTGAATTAAATACATACAATCAATTCTTTACTAGAAACTAAAAGGCATGGGAAATTATTTATTCTTTTTCTACCATGACAGGGCAAATACTACAGATTATGGGGTAAATGCATCAAATGGAGATGTAAACAACCAGCAGGATGCACTGCTGCACCAATAATATCAATAACTATGTTAAAAACCAGCGCAGAAATACAGACAGCAAATGTTAAAAGGAAATGCAATTCTGCATGTAGCCTGCAAGTGAAATTGGTAGGAACCTTCATGGGTTCAAAACCTTTGAAATGAGAGTCTCAGTTTAGACATGTGCTGCTGCTGCTGCATAAGGTCTGGCATTATTTATAGTTTCCACTGTGGAAGTTTTTGCTCTGGAACATAAAACTCCGCTTAAGGGGAGGAAAAACAATTGAGAGCAGAGGATCGTGTTGGACACCAAGTCTTCCAGATACCATCCTAGAGACTGGGACAGAAGTGATTATCAAAAAGCATGTCTATGTTCTGCTGTTGAAGAGGGAGAATTAGAACTCAGCTCCAGAGTTCTGCTCCCACCCCTTCCAATAGCTGAGTCTCTGACATCTTGGACATCCCTTGTCCATCTGCAAAATGGGTGGGCATCTCACTGAGATGCGTGTCTTTTTAACTACACTTGTAATTTCCATATTGATTGAAATTAATGTTTCCAAGATACTTTGAGGACTTTAGATTGAAGGGATTATTCATGAGATGAATTATTGGTAGTAGAGATTTTGTCGTAAATAATTAAAAAAACATCCAAGTGGCAGAAATTTTAGCAAACATTTCAAGGAATCACAGAATGGATGAAGTTAGAAGACCTTTGGAGATTGTCTAGTCCCCTCCAGTGCTCAAAGCAGGGTCAACTAGAGCAGTTTGCTCAGTGTCATGTCCAGTTGGGCTTTGATTATCTGCAAGGACAGAAATTCCACAACTTCTCTGGACACCCCGTGCCCGTTTGACTGCCCTCACAGTAGATAGGTTTTTCTTATGTTTAAGTGGATTTTCCTGTACTTCAGTTCCTGCTCACTGTTTCTTGTCCTTTCCCTGGATGCCACTAAGAAAAGTCTGGCTTAACGTACTTCCCTTTCCCATTCATATATTGATGAAGTTCCCCTGAAACTTTGTTTTCCTGGTAGAACAATTCCATCTCTTTATTCTCTTAGACATCCTTTTCTGGGCTTACTGTGGGATGCCCATGATTTTTTTTTTCTACTAGGGAGCCCCAAATAGAATTCCAGGTGATTTAACCTGAGGCTGTCCAACCATTCAGGACAATACTTGAAAAATAAAATTGAAATATACAGCTAAGTCCATTGAGTGAGAAAGAGAGAGATAATGAGGCCAGCTCTGAGTAGAACCTTGCTTTAGAGGACTGAAATGCTCATTTTCCACTTGTGTATATGTATAAGAACTGGCACTGAGGCTCAGAAAATTCTGGTTCTAATCCTGAATCTCCTATTTACTTTTATATGATCTTTTTCCATTAGTCAAAATCTGATTCCTTTTTTAGAGGAAATCTGCTCATAACAAAGGCCTCAGCCAATGACTGAATTCCTTTACAAACCACTTTATTTTTGACTTTACAGCCAAACCATTAAATAAGTCATATAAATTCTCAACCTGGGAACAAACTGTCATTCTTCAGAAAGTTCATCTGCTTGTGTTTGGCTAACTGCATGGAAAATAAAAGCTTTGTCATTTCTTGGTATTTTTTTCTCTCCCTCCATTAGCATTCAGGTTGGTAACCCCTAACAAGAACTACATGCCTGCCATTTCTATTTGAGTGTCACTTTCACTGATTGTAATGAAACTATCTCAGAACATCTTAATGACAATCACATGATAAAAATCTTAGATTGACAGCACATCTTATTGCTGGGGAACACGAGTCTTTGTTCTTTATGGCATCTACAAAATATGCAGGTCTCTTTTTCCTGCAGCTTTACTTACGTAATTAAGTTTGACACTAAAACCCAGCACAGCCCCCTACTTTTATGATCAAAATAGTACTACGTTATGATGTCTGGGTGGAGCACCTGACTGTGATGGGTTGGCCCTGGCTGGATGCCAGGTGCCCACCAAAGCTCCTCTGCTTGGCTGGTCAGGGGAGAGAAAACACAAGGAAAGGCTCCTGGGTCCAGATTAAGCCAGGAAGAGATCACTCACTGATTATCACCACAGGCAAAATAGACTCGACTTAGGGAAATGAGTTTAATATGTTACCAGTCAATTCAGAGTATGATAATGAGAAATAAAAGCAAATTTTAAAGCACTTTCCCCCAGCCCCTCCCTTTTACCCAGGCTCAGCTTCAGTTTCAATTTCTCTACTTTTCCCCTACAGGAGAGTAGGTGGATGGGGAATGGGGGCTGTGGTCAGTTCATCACACAGGAAAGACTCCTCAGACTCTTCCCCTCCTCCAGTGTGGGGTCTCTCCCACAAACTTCTCCTACCCACCATGAGTCTTTCCCATGGGCTGCAGTTCTCCATGAACTGTTGCAGTATGGGCCCCTCCACAGGGTACAGTCCCTCAGGAAGGCTGCTCCAACATGGGTCCCCAGTGGGCTCACAAGTCCTGCCAGCAAACCTGCTCCAGTGTGGGCTCCTCTCTCCACAGGCCACAGGTCCTTCCAGGAGCCTGCCCCAGCATGGGCTTCCCCTGGGGTCACAGCCTCCTTTCAGCATGCCCCTGCTCCAGTGTGGGGTTCTCCAGGGGCTGCAGGTGGATCTCTGCTCCCCCACAGACCTCCAAGGGCTGCAGGAGCATGCTGCCTCACCATGGGCTGCACCTTGGGCTGCAGCAGCTCTGGCAGCTGGAGCAGCTCCTGCCCCTCCTCCTTCACTGACCTTGTGTCTGCAGAGCTGTTCCTCTCACACACTCTCACACCTCTCTCCCTTCCGTGGGTGTGCAGCAGTTTTTATCCCAGAGGTGCTGCCACTGTCACTGGTGGGCTCAGCCTTGGCTGGCAGAAGGTCCATCTTGGATCCATCCAGCATTGGCTCTGTTGGATGTGGGAGAAGCTTCTGGCAGCTCCCACCCCTGTCATCCCCTGCTACGAAACCCTTCTCACACAAAACCAATACACTGACTAAGGGCATTGCGAATTGAGGAAATGGGCTCTCTGCCAGCTTTACCATGGCAGCATAGAGGAAGAAAATACTCATCCTGGTTGTTGTAATGATTAATGTACCATTCCTCTTCTCCAGCCAGGAGATGAGGTTTGAATCACAGACAGCTGGTATGAAACA
Source organism: Oreocharis arfaki (assembly GCA_013398015.1). NCBI lineage: Eukaryota > Metazoa > Chordata > Aves > Passeriformes > Paramythiidae > Oreocharis > Oreocharis arfaki. The sequence goes on along the minus strand of VZRR01006745.1, from coordinate 2,113,296 downwards.
AAATTGTTTTCAAATAATTCCATTCTACACAGTGGTATTGACCTTTGTTGATGGTGGCAGGGTATGATGAGTGGCTTTAGACATTGCTTATCCCTTACACCCTTAAGGGATAACTTGAACACTTCTTGGCCACTGATAACACTTTGTGCCCTTGAATATAGTAAGTCTGTAATTTTGTGAGAACAAAGCTTTCTTAGTAACAGTTTTGCAATACTGACTCAACAGAAGTTAAGCTCCGAAACGCGTCAAAACACATGATTAAAGCTGAGACCAGCCTGGAAGAAAAAATGTTTTTCCATGCAATGGAACTAAAAAAGCCTGATTTTCTAAGAAATTATTTCACCTTGCCACTTTTACGCTAGCTTCCTTCTTCCTGACATCCTCTATTATACTTCACTGGCCAAGAAACTGAAAGGCTATAGCTGGGCTGGAGATAAACTTATGCCAATGGGTGCCTTCTACACAACTTGGCTTGAATGGCCAGCATGCATATGCTGACAGTCTAACAGGCTGTTGCCAAATAGACCCCATGTCAAATAAATTCTCCACAATCTTCTTTTCACATCAGCAGAAATACTAGTTAGAGTATCTCTGTTCCATTCATTTGACAATTTTCAGAAAAAAATTTCTTTGTATTAGCTTTGGGAATTTTGCCTCCTTTTATAGATGATTTATACTGCACAACAGGATAATAAAGTATTTGAAGGAATGGGCCTATGGATTGTAAAATCAGCTAGCCTCACTTCCTTAGTAAACCAATAGCAGTTACATGTTTCAAATCTTCGATCATTATTTTCGAGTTTATTTTATTTTTGTGGTAAGTCTGTAACAGTGTTTCTGTTCACTCTGATCATGCAGTTCTCTTTTTATGTGTTGCTACCTGAGCAAAGAGGGCATAGGCCTTGAAACAACATGTGGACTACAAATTATTGTCTCACTTGGATAAGAATGACTTTCTAGGTCATCGGCCTAGAAACCAGGAGGCATAAGTTAAATTATCATCTCATTCTAGGAAAATCAGTCCCAAATATCTTATTTCTTATGGCATATAGTAATCTAGGCTAGAATTGTTCTCTAGCCGTCCTGTTTCCATTCTGGCTACAAATGCAAGAGTTAAAGTCACAGGAAAACATATAACCAGGGCAGACTTTAACTATAGGTCCATGTTTAAGGTACTTGGATGGGAAGGAATGAGATTTGCTTGATCCTTGCTCAAATTTTCTCTTTATTTTAAAGTGGCAGCTTAATGTAAAATATATGAAGAGATCTGAGGGAAGGAAACACAATACTTTAGAATAGTAATGCAAAAGAATGTGCAAGATAGCCTGGATCTAAATTTTTCAGATGTGAAAAATCACTTGCTGCTTAACCACCTCTCAGGGTGGTTGAGACTGCTACAAAAGCTAAGGAAGAACATGAAAAACAAAGAAGTTTGTGTGACTGATTAGGAACTGTCCTTGAGCCTTGTCTAGCTTTCTCTGCTGATGACAAATTCACAAAGAAATGTCAAAGAGACAGGCCACTAGTTTTGTTTGGACAAAAGTCAGAAGGAAAGGTTTGGAGATGTAGATTTATTGGCAATCACTACAGAGAAGACAGATGCAGTTATCTGTTCAGATGAAATGCAGAATAGGATGTGGAGGGAGAATGCAGGAGGATCAAGAATAAACTCCTGCAGAAGAAGAAGAGAGAGGACATGCAGTAGTAGAATTGTGGAAGACAAAGGTAAGAGGGGAACTGTGTCCTGTCATGTGTGTCACTACATGTGAGTATGCATAGGGAGGGGAGGCTGAGAAAGGAAAGACTATGGTAGGGAAAAAAGGACAAAATTACTTACCTTTGCAATTTTCTGTTAGAGAGAAATCAAATGCCTGGCAATTAATTGGTATTTCACAAGCTGCGTATTAAACATCCAAAGTTTGCATATGAGGACTAGCAGTGTCGCCATCCTGGTAGACTGAAATTAGCCAACTATTTCTGTTTGTCAAATTAGACATGCAGAAGCATGTGTTTGTTTAACTTGCCTTTCAAAAGAAATGTTCTAAAAATGTTCTTGAAGAGCAATCAATACTGTTTGCCTGAACACAAGTAAGAATGCCAAAAAAGCTAGGTGACCTTAACTCTAGACTTAAAACAGCTGTTTAATGTGGAATGTGGAAAACCAAGTACATGTTTGTTTAGAACTCCATGAAATCCTGTGAACATTTGCAGCTTAAATGTTTGAATAAACAAACCTTCAAGATTAGGAAGCATGACATCCATATATTCTCCTGCATGTGTTAAATCACACTAAGTTAGATATGACAGGTAAATCTTATTGCCAAGACTGAAAAGACCAGTTAAGTACAAGCTACTTCCTGCTGAGAGCACTGCTAATGAAGGACTGAAAAAGCAGAGGTAACTGCGTGGGACATGCACACAGGAATAATTTCATTCAGGAAATGCTGAACACAGAAAAAGACAATGTGTCTGTATGGAAGCAGATTGTAAAGAAACACACCAAAACCAGAAAACAAAAGCAGTAGAAAGACGCAGGAGTGTCACCTAAATTTCATGGGACCTATTAAGGTTTAGCAGAACAGCACAAGCCCACAGAATTAAAGAATAATTCATGCTGGACGATCTCTAATCCATCGTCTGCTGAAGGCACTCACCCACGAGACCAGAACATGTTGCTCTGGGTTTATCTATTCACAGCGTGAAAATCTCAAAGGATGGGTACTGCACAACGTCTCTGAGGCAACATGTTCCACTGCCTGACTGTCCTTAGGGTGAACAAGCAGTACCTGATATTCAGTTAGAACCTCTCTTGTTTCAACATATGCCTGTTGTCTTCTGTCCTCTTGCACTGCAGCAAGAGCCTGCCCTCATCCTCCCAGTGACTTCCCTGCAGGTGCTGGAAGACTGCCATCAAAATGGAGGCCTGTATTTTTCCTTTCTGTTGACAGCTCTACCGTCCTATTGTCACTGCCTGGTTGTAATCCAAACACTTTACTTTCTTGGAGCACTCTTCTGAATTTCAGGCTGTCTTTGTGATGCAGTAATTGCATATTAATTCTATGACGTTTGTTGCCCTTTCTCCATTTTGGAAGCAAATGAAAAGTATGAAACAAGAAGTGCAGTTTCTTCAGTCACATTTGGCTAAGTGTGAACAATCAAGTAAAAAAAGGAAGAATGCACTTGACCTACATGAAAAAGGGTATGCCTACACCAACATAATACAAATATCTATATTTCTATAAAAGGAAAAGAAGTTGAAACAGATCATGAAAATGAATTCTAATGAACTCCTGCTGTTTCTTCAAAACCGTCTAACTTGAAATGATAATTTTGTTTTAATTTTTCTGGAATAAGTTTTATTGAAAAAAAAATTCATCAGCTTCCATAGAACTGTCAACTAGGACAGCAAACAGATCTAAAACCCCAAAAAAATACTAAAAGCAGTTATGTGTGATACAATTATCAAGTCATACAGTGACACTGAACTATCAGCCTTGTTGCACTGCGCATTTTGACTTCCCTCTGTTCATACTGCCTGTGCATGGAGGCAGGTAGAAATCCACTTTGCTGGAAATAAACTAGGTGGTGTCAGTAGGGAGGATAAACAGTACCAGGAGTTCAGCAAAGACTGTGAGCCAGCTTGTAGGCTCTCACACACTCAGGACAAATGGCCGATAATGAAACAGCCTTTAAATCAGGGATTTTTTTCATAGGCTCAGGAAAGGACTAGTGCAATAAATCAGTAAATTTTGATTGGTGTAATATTATCAGCCTTCCCTGGCCAGTTTGGGATAAACACTCCAAAAACTGCACAAGAACAAGCAGCACAAAAAACCCAAAAAACCCAAAAAACAAACAAAAAAAAAAAAAAAAAAAAAAAAAAAAAAAAAAAAAAAAAAAAA
>VZRR01006745.1:2057023-2109383 GCA_013398015.1 Oreocharis arfaki | reverse complement strand
AAAAGGCCAACCCACTGCTAAAACAAAACCTATTCAAACTTTTTGTGCAAAAGAAACAGTTCAAGAACATTTTGTGCTTGGGGAAAAAGTGATTCTGAAATCAGCAAGACTAGAAAGAGCTTGGCCTGATGCAGCTGCCTGTTGTTCCAGATGAGAAAGTTCAGCATAGATGGCAATGCTTTTTTCTCTGTCATTTTCATGAGATGTGCATGTTCCCAGCTCTAGTGCATTCCTGTCAACGTCATCGTCTCCCATTAGAGGAGATGCCACACGACCAACTGGCCTGTTAGAGAAAGACTGTTTGCCTGTTCAATAACATCACTGACAACAAAATGTTCAGGTTCACAACTATTGAAATGAATGCCCTTATATCAATAACTAATTATCAGTTCATTGTTGTTAACCCCTAAGATCCTAAGGCTACAGATACCTCTCCATGGCCCTGGGAGCACATCCATGATTCTCTTCACTGTGTCAAGAGGCTGATGTTACTTCCTCACGGACAATTAAGGCTGATGTGTAGAGAAAAGACATCACCTTGCCCTTACTCAGCAACAGAAAATACAGCAAGGTTTTGAAATTCTCATACGCTTTCCCACTTCTTTTTTTCTTTTTTGTCTTTAGTTGTGTGGCATAAGCCTTGGAAGTTCTGCTGCTGATGTTTTTGTGTTTGTATGGGGAGTGCAATGCCCTTTTCCTCCCACAACATGAGTATATAAGTACCTTGTGAATACTTGGGAAAAACTAAACGAGTTGCACTCTGACTCAGAATGTATTCTAGATTATGTGAAAAGTAACATCTTTATTTTAAATAAAACCATGCTGTTTATATGCAATAATTCTGGAAATGGGCTTAGAAAATTCCTAATACTATAATGCAGCAGAGCTCCAGTAGTACCTTCAGTGATTAAACTTTAAATATTTATCTACCTATTTTTGTGTATAAACAACTGAAATGAAAACCTGAAAGCAAATTCTAAGAGTGTCCCCTTCATCACAATAAATAAACCAATAAGATCTCTTGGGATTACTCTCTTGAAATATCTACCTTCCCTATTTTTGAATGTCAGTAACTATGTACTTATTCTTTCCATTCTCTGGTTGCATTTTCCTACTCAGCATTTTCTGAAAAGGCACTTACTGCATCAGCTGGTCTAACTTTTCAGATGCTTCCCCTTATTCAGATAAATAAGGAACTATTGATATAAATAAGTGGAGAGATCATACATCTCTTATAGCAAACAGTTGATTTCAACTCCAGGGAGGTAATTCCAATATAAAAATAAAAAAAAGTCAATATGACTTACAATTTTCCCTGCCAAATTTCACAAAAGTGTCACAACTTCTCTCACAGCTCATCAACTGTACAGAAATTACCATTATTTCCATGTTCTATGATGGCACAGTGAGTGAAATACATTGAATACAGTTGAAAATAACACTTGGAAGGTTATTTCACTATCAAAGCTTTTATGACCGATAGGTATTTTTTTATTTTAATGCTTTATGTATTTTTCCTGCTTAAAAAAAGAAAGATGAAGTAAAAACATAACCTTTCCTTTAAAAGATATTTTTACCACCTTTTGCAGTCTGTTTTTAAGAAGATGTACAGTTATATTTTTAAGGACTAGAGTGAACTCATGCAAACTGTTTTTGCACAGCTTAATATTCTTAAATGAGCTGCTGACAAAAATAATTTGTGTAACTTCGCATTTTTACATGTTATTTTTCAAACTTCAGTTTAAGATGCATTCCTACAGCTAACACCTTACAAGATGAGAAGGATCAAACAGAAAATCACAAACTAAGGAGGAGCTCGGAAGAACTTGCAGAAGAAATAAATGTTGATGAAAGTATTCTCAGAAGCCACCAACCATGACACTGAGTCTTTCACAAAAACCTCTACAAAAGAAATAAACCTGAATATCACAAAACTCAGATTATAAATTTAAGCCTTCACTGCCTGTCCCAGCAAGATGAAGTATTAACTTGTCCCTTAAATGTTTTTTATGCTGTGGAATGAAATGAAAGACAAAGTTTATGTTGACCTAAATGTATTTGATGGAAAGAACAGTAACAATAATCTTGACAAGGGATAACACAAAAGAGTAAAGCCACGGGCTAGGGAGGGGGTTTGTGAGTAACTGCTGCAGGGCTGAATAATCCTCAAAGGAGAGGACAAGGTGCTTCAATGCTCTTCAAGGAAATAAAGAGCCTGAGTGCACTGACTCCAGGAGAAGAGGGGGAAGCAGGAAAAGAAGCTTAGTTTAAGCAGATTCTATGCAGGAACTGTTTTCGGTAGCTGGATTTTTCTGTAAGGAAAAGGAGTCTTTACATTTTGAACCACTACTGTATGCATAAAATATAAATTCCAGGTGTCATTTTTGCAACTGGACAGGAGGCACTGCTGAATATAAACCTTCAACAGTTTTATGCTTTGCTGTACCCACATGCCCTAGATAAAAGCAAGCACTATTAACTTAAACCATAAGCTGAATACTGACCACGCACAGAGATTTTCAGTTAATGATTTACACAGAAAGGAAGCCCTCAGATATATGTACATCACCATTGTAAAGCAAATTTGAAATAAATTCTGCAGCCATAAGGCAACAAAGACAGTATTTTCTTTCACTCTGTCACTCAACAGAAGTATCACAACCCTGATAAGCCACAAAATATTTGTCCGCCTGCTCTCGCCAATCTGAGCTGCTTTACAGGAAAGCAAGCAGCCCAGCTCCATCACAGGATAATATGCATCAACAAGGCAAGAACCAGAAGAAACCAACAGCTTGTCTTGGTTATCCCAACACCAAATTGGCTAAAAGAGTCCATGCAGACAATTCTGAAAGCAAAACAGCAGATCAAATTAAGGAAGCTATGGGGAAAAACAGCAAGAAAGTTAGTTTAAAAAGACATGTAGAAGGTAGATGTAGATAAAAAAAGTATACTTGACACTAAGAACTGAGGTTGATTGTAGCCTAAAAAATAACATGAAAAATTAAATCCCAGCAGCAGGGAATTCTGTGCTGTAGATGCAAACTTCAGCCCTCCCCACCACAGAAGACTGCTGCCTACAGCACAGAGCTGAAAAATGTTCTGTCAAAAAAATAACATGTATTAGAGGTAATAATTGTTGGGGGTTTTAAATTTCACAAATTTAAGGTCACAAATGCATTGATCCATTCAACTTAATCTATTTTTTCCTAAAAAATCACTTAAGATTGTGCAGAGGAATACTGCTTTAGTGCAGGAGCTCTTTCAGCTCTGAATCTAGATGTTTGCCAAACAAGTGATTCTGAAACCACATAAAGTACCTATGAACAAACAAACTTGCTGTAACACATTTCTTTTTTTTAACCATGACATGTGAAATTTCAAGCTTTTTTTTCTCCTATACAGAGAGCTGGCACAAAAGACATGGGCTAAGAGAAAAAACGGTTACTTTAAAATAAAGGTGGCATCATTAGAGACAAACTACTTAAGTCACTGGATGCCTCACCTTCCCAAAATCCACGGAAATACCAGGATCCCATTAACGATGGTTTTATTTTAAACAAGGCTATACATAAGGGATGAACTAGGACCTACACAATATGTGTGTATTGATATGTACATAAATACGATATGTATGATTCTGGACATTCCAGGTCATTATATAAAAAGTTATCCTCTTCTATTCTGCTTAAATATACTGATACTCTTATTAATGAGACTACTAGGAAGAATATGGATCTTATCTAAAATACTTATTACTAAGATGGCTGTGATGCAAGATCAGGATATCTGATCTTAGATGAAGATATATTATCTATGTACATACACAGAAAGATACGTAACTGGGCTTCAAATAAAACAACTACTTCTTATACAATGATGAAACAAAGAGCTTTTGTTGCCAGATAAAGCATATCTTACAGAGTCCTGAAAAGATATGAATAGGTTTGTTTCCACTTGTCCAAGAATTCTGTCGACTTCAGATCCCAAGTACTGATTTTATTCCACTGTGTTACAGGTGATGCATGCAGGAGGAACAGCTGCAGCAAAGGCAGGGAACAGAGGCTCAGCAGGTGGGCACAGGCACAGATCAAGTCCCTCCTGCAGCTCCTGCTGTGAATGCTGCCCAGAGAGAAGAGGTCTCCAGCTTGTGAAGCAGCTGGGGCTGCCAAAGGAAGAACTCAAGCAGACTGGTATGTGAGGGGGAGATTCGTGCTCTATTATTGTTACACTTTGACGTATGGCTGGACTTGATGATCCTGGAGTTCTTTTCTAACCTCAGTCATTCTGTGGTTCTATGACACAGGTCTCAGTGTCTGATCTGCAAACCTCAAGGACACGTTAAGAAATCACTTTGGGTTAGGAGCACTCCTAAATAATGAATGTATTTTGGAACTGGGAAAAGAGGAGCTATACTGTTAGTATGAACTAGCCACGTCTTCAGCATGTAAAAGAGAGCCAGTCTTTCTGGACATGCCAGGTCATTATTTAAAAAGTCATCCTCTTCTATTTTGCTTGATTATACTGATACCTAATAATGAGACTACCAGGAAAAATACGGATCTTATCTAAAATGCTTATAATTGCTGTGATGCAAGATCAGTATATCTGATCTTATATGTCTCTTTGAAGGAGAAAAATTTGGATTTTGATAAGGCTTGGCTTAAATACACACCTTTAAAGTGTCTTAAAGTTTGTATAAGTATCTTTTTTTGAGAGAGAGAGCAACAGCTGTTTATTAATAGCACATTTAAACAGTGAATAACACTTATTTCCTGGTTCTGTACTAAGAACAGAGATTGTCCTTCTTACCCACTCTCTTTATGATCAAGCTAGATATTGCAGCCCTGTGTGGCAAAAGAAGCATTGGATTTGAACTCTTCCATCAGAAGAGTTGCTGCACCAACTGGAGCTCAGACACACTCTAAGAACGACACTGCAAGAAACCCAAGTTGCCTGTAAGACTATGTATATAACCTGCAAAAGTGCCTGCAGCAACTATTGCTGTCAAAATCAGTGTTACTGACAATAAAAAATGGCAACTCTAAAAGAAATAGGAAAAATATTTACCAGGAATGTATACAGTGAACACATATATTCAATTTCTTCAGTCTCGACTCTATTAATGAAACTCTATTAATTACAGATTTACTCCTTCCACGATATTGCCAGGATTCACTCTTAATGCTGAACACCAAATTCAGGACTAAAATTTTCCATGAATCCTGAAAAAGATTGCCAGCTTTGAATCATAAAATAAAATGAATTCCAAAACAAAAAGACATTGGTGCCTTCATTTTTTCCCCTGTATAGTGCAAAGCCTTGGTTTGATTTATTTCTGTTTAAATACAATCTTTCAGTGTCTGTGAGTGAAAGCCCATGATTTTTCCATTGAAAGAGGAGTACAGAAATGACATGGGTGTTCGCAAACACAGCCAATTAAGTCAACTAAACTTTGCAATTATCACGTAAATAATGAACTTCGCTTTTAATCAATCCGTTAATACTACTATGTTGAAGGAAAAAAGATCATACACATCCTTCTTTTTTAAATGACTGCACTTTCTCTAACCATTACCTTTTCTCTAACCATGGCCAGTAATAAAAATACGGCGAGCAGTCATCTAAGTTAAATATTGAGTTATTCACTTGCTATATCAACCCCATGGATACAGTAATCTCTCCTCTTCTGCATTGTCCACATTCAGTATATACACACAAGTCTCACTGAATTTAGCATTAGCAGAAGATACACATCTGACTTCTATACATTTTTCTGCTTCATTGGGCAAAACTCAAATTAACAGTTTGCAATGAAACAGAATGCCTGAAAACCTCGCACAATTAAAGAAAAACAAAATTACAGTTTGACAGAAGATCAAGGATATCCCCGTGATCTCACTGCCACTTATGCCAACATTAATTGGAATGATTCTAGTGTAATGATGAGTAGCAATACCTCTTCAAACAAGAGGAAAAATGTGATGCAAGAAAATGCCTCACAAATTATGAAACAAGCCATGTGAAAACTGCACACATAATAACACATTCAATATCACCCTTGAAAACAGAACTGTTAAGTATTTGCTAATTAGAATGGAATTTCAAGCAAGATTTTAAGCTAACCAAGTTCTTTTCAAATCATCAACCTCTTTTTCATTCTGAAGAATGGTAACTCACAAAAGTTAACTATGGAGCAATTATTTGTGTAAAGGTTTACCAAGGGAACAACAGCGTCAATACTTTTCTTTCAAGAATGGCCACACTTTGAATAATTGCCATAGCTGTCCTGCATTCACTTGAGAAGCAAACTGAACAACTCATGCCAGTTCAAATTACCAATACTTCGTTGCCACATATTAATTTAATGTTAGGCTTCCTATTTCTTTATTTATGTTTACAGATACTTTACACCACAGCACCTGTGGTCTTGGATCAAATTGCACCTCAAATTCAATTTCATTTTTCTCTAATGGTACAGCTGCCTTCTACTGTAGCCATGTGGCTCTGTAAACAGACTATAGCCATTGGAGATAACAGGCAGCAGACTGTCCTGACTTTACAAGTCTTACTTTAAAAATTTCTTGGTCTAGCTACACATTTTGGAGGGCTTGTTCAGGTGAAGAATGATTTTTAAAAATTTATTTTAGTTTTTGCTTCTCTTTTTTGGTATGTTATAACTAAAATTTTATATTGAATAATAACATGTAGTTATTCTGATATGATGAAATATTTAATAATGTCACAATGACCCAATGCAGAAAAATACAAGCCTGGTCTGATGCGTAAATAAGGACAGAGGGTGCAGAGCAAAGTCAGGCATGAAAAGGAATTGTAAGAAATGGGGGACAAACTGACCCAATCCAAGGTCTGTAAACTACTTAACAACAGCCTGTTAATGAACCCCCACAATGAGCTGAGTGAAATCAAAGTAACGAAGAACAATATCTGAAATGCATAAAACCCAAAAGAAAACTTTGATGTAATCTGTTTTTTACATCAGACCAATGAGTAAATAGCAAGGTGCAGAAGATTAGCAAACATAGAAGAATGTGGCTCAAAGTTTATCCTAGGGGAAGGGAATGAAGAAAGCAATTCCTCCTAGTGGAAAACAGCAAGTGACCACAGCATCAATATTTCACTCCTCTGAAAGATCTGAAGCACTGACTGTCTGCTGCACTGCTCCCCTTTCACCTCTGCCTGAGGCAGACCAGATCATGCCATCATACTGTGCACAGGAGCAGGAAGACCATGGCAAACACAGTGACACCACATAACTGAGTATTCCAGTTATAGGACAGAGATACACAGGTCATCACAAAGAACTTCTGGGTCCTGGGCTTTATTTACCTGCCTTTGAAGCATGGGGCTTTTTCATTGCATACATATAGAACTGGTATATGTACTTGCATGAAAAAAACAGGAGGTGAGGGATGTTTGTAAGATTTATATATCTGGAGCTCAGCACACACATTGAGTTCTAAACTTATTCAATGTAATACCTTCTCATGTGCACATTCTTCTGCTGGAATGGCTTATACAGTCAGTTATCTGTTTCAGCATTCATTTCTAATAGTCTTTATAATGTGTAAGCTATCCTTTAGAAACAAGACATTTGCTGGTCTGGACTACTGACTAATGCATGGTTCAGTGTGATGTTGCTACAGCAACTAAAAAGATGAAATTGCATGTCATATATCATTTACACGTTACTTAGAACACACAGCTTTCTAAAAGCCATTAACCAGACAGAGGTGCTGTGATGGAGAAGACAAGGATATTTTAAAGGATTCCAAAATATTTTCCATCATTCTGAAGAACTAGGAAAGTAAATCAAAGCCATAAACAGCATAAATAAGAGTGAAGACTTTGAAAATAAGAGGGCCTTCACTTTTAACATGATACCAGCATTTCTCAGGGTCCAGTTGCCAGAAGAACACATTTCTAGATCATGCACAAACATTAGACTTTTTACTTCAGATTTCTAAGCAGTGTTTGTGGCCCACATCATAGTATGCAGATATTTTTGCAGACCCTGTGTTGCACATAGGAAAACAGCTACTCTCTGAACGAAAGCTTGAGAGGATTTCAAAATAGGGGCTTGATCTTCCTCCAGTGGACCTCCTCAGCAAATACATATGTCTTCATTAAAGTAGTCTTGGTCCTCCAAGACAAGCTAATTACCTCTCATCCTCCCTGCACAGACACAAACTAATATGAAAATGAAACCAGTATGTGTTTGTGTGGTGTTAGTGGTGGTGATGGATAAATTTAGCAGACAAATTGAGACAATTCAAACTGGCAAATTTCACGATTTAGTGAAGCTATTTTTGCATTGAGTTTGAAAGCGAGCTCAAAAAACACACACTTTGTAATGTCACTATGAATAGAAGGTACCCATGATCGGGTTAAAATTTTAGATTCACCAACAGGGTGCACATTTTGGATAAGAAAGTGAACAAAACATCTGGGAATGAGTCTGTGGATATTTTCCAGACCACAGCAGGAAGATTAATGACCTGAGTCTGTCAGGCTAAAATGGAAGCTTACTGGATAAGGTTTTGATTTAAGAAAAAAGGAGAAGAAAGAAAAGCAGTAAAACAATCTATAGAGTGGATAGGCCTGCTGCTCATTGTCAAAAAGGGTGTAATTTTTTGCTTATGTATAAACACAAGAGAGTTTCATAATTATGTAAAAACGGAACATTTTGTACTGCCAACAAGAGGAGAAATTCTGTAAGCAATGGAGGATGCCCAGTCTTTTTCTGCATCTGAAGTACCAGAGGGTTTCTGGCACTCATATTCAGAAAAGAGGCAAGATTCTGCACGTCCAACACACTCCCTGAGAGCACCAAACAGTGAAGCCTCTTGAGTGCCCAATGCTTACTATACTTTCCACAGCATCCTCCTGCACAATAGAGAGAGAACATGCTGCAGTACATCATTTTGGGGCTGGAGACAAAGACAACATGAATCCAGCTGGACTACAGCACCTGCCTTATTTTATTTAAGACATCTGTGCAGATAGGTTCAAGTTCTGAAAATGCCACCTACTATGTGGACATCAGTGCCTACAGTCCATAAATGGACGGGGCAAAAGCAAAACTAAAGCAGAGGAACTACGAGTGTAACAAGTCTTAGTACAGGGACAGCTGGGAGAGGAGTGGAGAGGAAGAACTCTATTTAAATGTCCTCGAGCCAGTAACTGTGCATGAATTCATCACCACAATGTGATGGAGAAGAATACAAAAAGGTCTGTAGATACCTACCCAGAAAGCAGAGGCAAAGCTTCTATTCACACAGCTCCTGGTATCCTTTTACTGGGTTTCAAATAAATCTTCCACAGACATCAACTCACCTACCTTTGCAGTTCAAAAACAGTGAGGTACAATTACCAGCTAAATCCATCCAGCTGGGACACGCCTTCCTCCTTCTGGCAAGGCCTATTAATGCTACTGAGCTTATTGGCTCCCACTCATCCTTTGCCTCACATGCAAAGAAATCCCCTTCCCTCTGGAATGGTCAGTCTGACAAACTTTAGCCAACCATGAAAAGAAGCAGAGCTGCAGGGAGTCTGTCTCATTATCACCTAATACAAAGGATAAAGATTCAAGACAGTGCGATAGATTACAGTTCTGGAAAGAAGGCACTCTTAAAGATGCCACAAAGGATGGCACCCTCCTGAGCCAGCGGTTCCTGAACGCTTGATCAGTGCTAGCACCGTGCCTAGTCAAGCTCTCACAGTGAAATCTCCACTGCAAGGCTTCCTGAATGTGTTTTGAGTCACTGTGGAAAAACACGTGTGCTAGCAAGCAGACACACGCAAGGCTGTCAGAGATGCTCTGGCCAAATGGAGGAGGCTGATTAGAACAACAAGGACTGGCAGCTTTGCCCTGTGCTTTCTCCAAAGAATTATTTCAGATGGAGGCCAGGGACCCTGTCATGTCATGCCATCTTTTCTTGTAAGGCATTCCATGCTGCAAGCATAAACTCTTCACTCAAACACTACTATCACACTGCCTGGGAAAGGGAGTCCTGGCTCTGAGTGAGTGCGCCATGAGCTGCTTTAAAGGCAGGCCAGCAGTGTCCTGTAGAAGACAGGGCAGCACCAATTGTTTATGCTGGAAATAGCAGAGCAAGATGCAGGGCAGTAGAACTGGATTACACAGGGTAACGATTGAAAAATGGGAAATACGGATGTCATTCTTGGGTCTCTAATGACTTGCCAGCTATTATGGAAGCTGCTCATTTGGTCTTGACAGAAAAAAACCCTACTAACAGGAAAAGTCTGGGCAGCAATAAAAAAAGGAGGGCGGGGGAGATAAAAAGAAAAAGCCCTGCTGTGACAAGCTATTGGAGGCAAAATCTCATTCAGATACAGCCAAATGTCCTGTGTGCCCCATTAGACTGCATCTTGAGCAGAGAATTTTCTGAGCTCATACAGAAATGAAGGCTATCTAAGCATTATCTAAGCATTATTGTCAAATCCAAGCAAGCCCTCTTGCTTATCATAAAAAGACTGAAATCAAAACAATGAAAAAGCCTTTTTCTAAAAGGAGGTGACCTTGCCAAACAACCAGACATCCACTTTTATATCCCTCTTCCACAAGACAGGAGGCAAAATTTAAAAATTGGTAAGTTGAGATAAAGACAGGGAAATCACCGACCAATTAGCATCTCAGGTAAAAAAGATTAAATATGGCAAATTTAATTTAATTTCTTGACAATTTAATAGATTTGGATGACGAGAAGAAATACAGACAAAATTAAAATAATTTTCCTCATATCTCTTTTCCCCAGACTCAACTTCACTCCTTTATTCACAGAGTCCTTTACCCCCCACCATTAAATTGGACCAGGCATAATTGGGGAAGGGGGTGTTGAGGTTAATACACATTACTTCATATCTGTTTCTCCTTCCTTCCTGTGTTTTATCCCTGTACTGTTCCCCTGCTCCAGCACGGGTCCTTCCCTATGGCCGCAGTCCATCAAGAACTGCTCCAGTACGGTTCCTTCAGGAAAAGCCAACCTGTGCCAGCACAGGTCTCTCCTCTGGCTGCTGTGTGGGTATCTACCCCAACACGGTCCCTCTCACAAGATGCAAAAGAACACCAGCTCTGATGCCCAGAGTGCCTCTTCCCTTCTTCTCACTGCTGTTTTCCCATGGTTTTTTCCATTACTCCTCATGCTCCCATGCAATGCTTTACCTTCTCTTAAATATGCTTTCACAGAGGTGCCACCAGCTTGGCTGATGGGCTTAGAGGTGTCCTACAGCATACCTGATGTGGAGACAGCTGGAACCAGCTGTGTTTGGCACAGGGCAGTCCCAGATCTCTTCCCACAGAGTCCACCCCTTATGCTGACACTTTGACACCTACATCCAGTACCTCCTCTGGCTTTTGGGATGTGAAGGCAGTAAAGCCTGTGCTGGCTGTCTGGATCTATCTCTTTTCTGTCTGTAACTATAAAAATATGGGTATGAGGAGGAAGATGAAAAAAGTTTGCAAGGGGTGAAGAGTAGATTTAGAGTCTCAAGACTAGGTAAAAGACAAGGCAAGAACAGTCATGGTGCTGCAAAACTTAAGCATGATCTTTTCCTCATAGACTCCTGGCTTTGTAACCAAAGTTAGTCTCAGGCTTGGCAACAGCTTAGATGTGGGCCAAGAGACACAAACAGCCAGGGCGACTGCTCTTTGCTGTCCTTTCACAGACTGCAAAGCATTCAGCTGCTTTCCAGTGTTTTATCCAGGCTTGTATCAAGTTGATTTTACAGATAATATTGATAGGCCTTAAATGATCTGATGGTGCAACCAGAAAACTGGTAAGAAGTTGTCATCAGAATTTGGGGTCATTCCATATCAGAGCAGAGCTGAGCACAGGCAGTAAGAATCAAGGTCAGAACATGCATTTTTCGACTGTAAACCTTCGCATGGGAACAAGCTAGCATCACAGCCTACAGGAAGATTCTGAAGTCCTGAAATATGTCAATCACACTGCTTAATGGAGTATATAATAAAGCTGAACACAAACTGTCCAGAGTACCTTGTAAGTTACCAGAGTATGATGCAACGCTGTCAGGACTTCTCCAAAGAACAGCTATAGTTACATATTTCTTAAAAAAATTTCTGGCACAGCTGGTAACGTTGCTTCTGTGGAAAAAGCAGTGATGCTAGGACAGCAATGATCACAGAAACGCTGAGTTAGTGGATGAACTTGACCATGATTGCTACAGGAAAGCTTACAGGATCAGGGTTTGCCAATGGTAAAACAGCTCCAAATCTTTAATGAGTACCTCATAGTCAAATGATGCCGACTGACTTCTGGGCCAGTAAGAACACCCAGAAACATCTCTAAAAAGGAAGAACAGATAATTCAGAATGCATGAAATAAGGCCCAGAAGGACCTTTCGCATTCCCAAGTTAATACTACATTACTAATGTTACAACACCTGAAAAATTACGTGGTCTATCTGCAGATGTTATTAAGTTCACAAAAAGCAGTGTGCTCAAGTACAGGAGGAGACTGAATTCAAGGAAATGTTCTTTCCTTAAATTAAGTCTTTCCATGGCTTCAGCTTCTCCTCTTAAGCACTGGGCCAGCACCTGCATGCTCGGAAAGCAATGGTTCTCAGACTGCCACATCCTAAAAAGTCCATTTACACACTCCCTTTCCCTAAGCCCCATCATTCTCTGAGGGCAAGTGAGGGCCTCAGCTTCTCTCAGACAACTCTTCAGGACCTGCAACTGTTCCAATGAGAACACCACTTGACAAATACACCCTCCCCTTCCCTTAATCCAAAAAAGTTTTTTTTTCTTTAGTGCTCTTTTTTTCTTATTTAATTCCAAGACCTGACTACACAAGTATGGCACTCTGGCAGAATCTTTGAAGTGCATTGTTATAGAGAAAGCAAAATCCTCCAATGCTTTGTTGAAAGACATTAAGACACTTGATTGTCTTCAGGTTTATTCTTCTCACAGTTCCTTTAAAGCTTGATGAATGCACAGAGTAAATTCACAAAACCCAATTTGTAGTAATTGCACTTCACAGATATAAGTATATGCAGTCTCCACAAAGTCATTACATTCTTCTCAGATCATTGTTCAGCAGTCCTCTACATATCATCCTCTTTTCCTGACTCAATGAAGTTTAAAACTGAGACAACTCATACTTACACACAGAAAAGAGGAACAGCTGCAGACATGGCAAGGGTTGCTGCTCATAGATAATCCTGTTCCAACCCTCTGCCATGGGTAAGGACACCTTCCACTACACCAGGTTACTCAAAGTCCCATCTGAGCTGGCCTTGAACAGTGCCAGGGATGAGGCATCCACAACTTCTCTGGGCAACCTGTGCCAGTGTTTCAGTCTTTACAGCAAAGAATTTCTTCCCACATGTAATCTAAAGCAAACCTCTCTCAGTTTGAAGCCATTCTTCCTCGTCCTGTCACTACAAACCCTTGTGAAAAGTCCCTCTCCAGTTTCCTTATAGCTCCTTTAGGTACTGAAAGGTGCCTATTGAAATCAGGTCTCTCTGGAGCCTTCTCTTCCCCCAGCTGAAAAACTCCAACTCTTTCAGCTTGTCTTCATAAGAGTGGTTCTCCATCCCCCTAAAAATCTTGGTGGTTTCCTCTAGACTTGCTCCAGCATGTCCCTGTCCTTCCTGTGCTGGGACCCCAGAGCTGGATGCTCCAGGTGGGTCTCACCAGAGCGGAGCAGAGGGGCAGAATCCCCTCCCTCCCCTGCTGCCCACGGGGCTCTGGCTGCAGCCCAGGACACGTTTGACTCTCTGGGCTGTGAGTGCCATGGCCAGGGCATGTCCAGCCTCTCACCCACCAGCATCCCCAGCTCTTTCTGGGCAGGGCTGCCCTCAATTCATTCTCCACCCAGCCTGTACTTGTGCTTGGCATTTCCCCAATCCAAGTGCAGGACCTTGCACTTGGCCTTGTTGAACTTCATGAGGTTCTCACAGGCCCATCTCTCCAGCCTGTCCATGTCCCTCTGGATGGCATCCCTGCCCTTCAGAGTGTTGACTGTACAGCTTGGTGCCACCAGTGAACTTGCTGAGGGTGCCCTCGATCCCACTGTCCATGTCACCAGCAAAGATGCTGAACACAGCTGGTCCCAGCACTGACCCCTGAGGGACACCACTTGTCACCAGTCTTCATTTGGATATTGAGCTGTTGTTCCTGACAATTCCTTATCCACCAAATGGTCCATCCACCAAATCCATGTCTCTTCAGTTCAGAGACAAGGATGTTGTGTGGGACAGCGTAAAATGCTTTGCACAACTCCAGGTAGATGATGTTGTGCCTTATCCACCAACATTATAACTCCATTGTAGAAGGCCACCAAATTAGTCAGGTGTGATTTGCCTTTAGTGAGGCCTTGCTGGCTGTCACTAATCCCCTCCATATTTTCCATGTACTTAAGCACAACTTCCAGGAGGATCCGCTCCATGATCTTTCTGGACACTGAGGTGAGACTGGCTGGCCTGTAGTTTCCCCTTTTTGACCCCTTTGGGTCACGTTTCTCTTTTTTTCCCCGTCAGTGGGAACTTTACTAAACTGCCATGACTTCTCAAATCTGGTGGTTAATGGCTTAGACATTTCATCTGCCAGTTCCCTCAGGACCCACAGGTGCATCTCCTCAGGCCCCATGGACTTGTGCACCTTCAGGTTCCTTAGATGTTCTTGAACCTCATCTTTTCCTACAACAGATGGTTCTTCATTCTCTCTATCCCTGTCTTTGCCTTTTGCAACCTGGGTGGTGTGGCTAGAACACTTGCTCATGACTGAGGCAAAAAAAGGTCGTGAGTACTATGATAAGGTCGTGTCAAATCTGATTGTCAATTGAGAGGAACAATTTAGAGGCAGCAATCAACAGGTATTTGCAATTGGTTTAGAAAGGATATATAAAGATTACGAAAGATGCTTTGATCCTAACTGACAAAAGCAAAATCAAAGACTTTGTACTTCAAAGTGAGAAGTTATTTCATTGCTGTAGAATGGGGGAGTTGAGTTGGACAATAAGAAATAATGATCAAACCCCTTGGATTCTTACTTACTTCTTACTTACTCTTAGGGGGCAGAGGAACAGAGAGAAAATTGCAGAAAACCACTTAGAGATTAGTATACCTCTAATTAGAGGTATTCCTATGGAAATGGAAACAGACATCTTCACCACATTCAGGAGGTCTTCTAAATTTCAGTCTTGCAAGAATCTTACAAAATCCAGAATATCAAAAGTTACCTTTGCCCATATATTCAGATCTCATGCACAGGGACCTTGAATTTGAAGAAATAAGTACATGTTCATCCTTAGAAGCACTACAAAAAAGTGCATCTATGCTTTAAATTTCACTTAAAATATCTGACAGACTTAAAGCAGCCGCTACTAATCTAGTCTCACTGCTCTACCTCTAGCAGTTGACATAATTTTAAACTGGATCAGAGTGAGAATTCTTTTGAATTACACACATTCATGTATTACTTATAAAATATGATTTAATAAGAGACACATAGTTTATAAACTTAAAAAAATTATGAAACCTTCCAAATACGTCTTCCTTATAGACATACTTTGATTTTATTCCTGTGTAACAGAAAAACTAGGTGTTTTCTGATTGTAGTGAAAAAGGATTGATCACCTATACATGTAGACTGGAAAGAATGACTCAAGTATGACCTTTTTGTTCTCCCATCACCATCCAGTCTTGGCTGACTTGCAGGATACTCGAACAGAACGTTGTTCTGGAATCAATCTTACTGACTCAGGATGGCAGGCAGCATGAAGGAAGAATTTCTCTAAGGGATATTCTCTAAGACTAGGTCAAGACTGCTGATGGAGAGCCACATAATTATTTATTAAGTGACGACACTGGGATTTTAAAACTTTGCCCTTTTTTAATGTGGACCAAATACAGTTTTCATAAGTTAAAGCAGAATAAATATAAGAAAATCTTCTGTAAAATTAAGTCAACAGAGAGCTCTGATCACTCAAAGACATTTCTAAAGACCAAGTATATTATTTCAATTTACTTAAGAGAATAATTCCACTGTGTTATGATGACAAGTACATTCTTTTGAAAGGCCAGAACATTTAAAATGTAAGCTTGTTATAGACCACATTTTTCTTTAAATATCATAATGCATTATACATCATTCATTAACCATGTCATAGCCAGGTATGTGCTAATTGAGTGAAAGATAGGACAGGAATTTATCAAACCTTTGTGTTTGTGAGAGACTGAAATGGTTAATGGCTTAAACTTTGCTAAAATCATTTGCAAACTGCAAAGAAGCAGCTGTTTATCTTCAACCACTGAAGCCCATCCTTCTCCAGATACACCTACTAACTGGAATTCGGACTTGAGATAAGATAAAGGGGGTGTACTATTGTCCAGTCAGCCCTGGGCTGAGGAGAAGAAAGTATCCACAGAAGATCCTGTGCAAAGTAACCACGCTGGTGGAGCGGGCAGCACAGCCCACCTCCGGCTACCGCTGGGAGTTGAATGAGACACAGAAAGAGGCAAACCCCAGGAGGTGGGCCCTGTCTCTTTGTCCTTACTCAAGGGAACTCAACTGGGATAACTGCCCTGCCGGGGAAGTACCAGGACACTGTAGCCTGAAGGTATTGATGTGCCATGATGGGCCATGATGGACTCAACTGTGCTGACATCATAGGCACTGTAATACCATACAAGGTGTCAAAGACTCCCAAAGTGTCCCGTGATCCACCACACTACATCATCCACGTGTCCCATGATCCAGAACGTTACGTCATCAAGCGTGAAACTCCCCACCCCAGAGGAGGTACCTGGGTGTTCTCACCTGAACCTGAGCAGATATAAACCCAGATTTTGTGTTCTGTGGATTTTTCTCGGGATTAATCCCACCACACAACAAATCCAGTCTGTGATCATCACTTTGGCAAGACTGCGACCAACAGATATGGAAATTGCAACAACCAAGACTTGTGGCAAGGCCTTCAGGTAGTGAGATCTTCTACTCTTATCCTTTCCTTCTCTTTCTTTTCCATATATGTTTTCTTAAGTGGTATTTTTATGCTTTTATGTTACCGTATTACTATAGGTAATAACAACCAAAAGGCTACATCCCTACTTTCAATCGCAACCAAATTGTTCTAAAATAAACCCTACATGTCTATTATAAACCAATCTAATAAACCATTCTAATCTGCCCCAAGAGATTTATTGACAACAACCTGGGTTACCCTCCTTTGTGCTGGTGGGTCATAACAGTGTTCTCTTGTTTCATAGATGTGGGGTTTTTTAAAGGCTTTATGAATCTGAAAGAGGACCACAGTCCCTTATGAACGCATGTAAATACTGTGGTGTTTGTTTATGGCTGGTTAATGAATATGTGAAAGGGAGATCCTGGATCCTATGGCCTAGCTGTTCCACTCTTGGCTGATGCACAGCAGAGAACAAGACTGCCTCCCGTGAATGCACAGCACAGCTCGTCTACAGGAACTTTCTATTAACTGTGTGTAATAGGAGCTACCATAAACGATGCTGTGAGTAAATTCAATTGTAGGTGACTATCTTTCTCCAAACACACCATCCTCTAGTTTCTGGAGAAAGCAAACATTGTTAAGAGTTGTGGTACTATTTGCTTCTCTATACTATGGAGAACAGAAAAGTCAGACACTGTAGGTACTGGAGGATGAAACGTACTGCAGACTCTGTCCCCTGACCCATCAAAACTTTTCTTACTTCACTGCAGTTCTAGCTCTGAGCTAATAGGTGTTCTGTGAAAGCTTCCAGAGCTCTGAGCACTCACTTTCTACCTTCCCCCTAGCTGGGGTGTTGGGTGCCTGAGCTCAGGCTCAGCTTCAGTAACGGTGTAAGGGCCCAGCTTTGAAAACAGCTCTTCCAGAAAAGTCTGCCAAGAAGTGTGCATGGGTGGTCTCTCCCATTTCTCTCTGCAGCGGCTTATAAACCAAGGCCTCATTCTGGCCCAGCGAAGCTGTGCTGCAGCCATGCCTGTGCTGGGCCAGGTGTCCCATTAATCCGGACCCTGACCCTTCAACCTGAGCTCCCAGCTTGATCCCTGACATGCCTCATTTCTAT
The DNA here is from genome assembly GCA_013398015.1 of Oreocharis arfaki. Lineage (NCBI taxonomy): Eukaryota > Metazoa > Chordata > Aves > Passeriformes > Paramythiidae > Oreocharis > Oreocharis arfaki. Next base: position 2,091,296 of record VZRR01006745.1, on the reverse strand, counting down.
GGATTGTCTGGCTGTCTGTAATTATGGCTGAACCTGGCTACCGTCACTAGGCTTATTTGGGCACTGTGAGCTGTGTCCTGACGCAAATTATGAACATACACTTCTCTGACACCACGACAAACTTCTGTCTCCAACTAGTTCCTTGGTGGGCAGCATATTTTGTGTTTGAGACTACAGCTGGGGCATCTTGACAATGTGGAAGAGTGGATAAATGAAATGGAGATTTCCCTTCCCTCACACACCTTGCTCCTGGACACGTGCTCCCACTTCTCCATGTGCCAGCTGAGATCCACACTGACAAACTACCTTGGCACATGCCTTCTCCCAGACTAACAAATTAAATCAGCTTCATAAGAGGTACAGTGTGCACCAAAGATGGTGCAAAGGTGGCAGTGCTCACAGGTAGGTAGGACTAAAGAAGTGGAGGGAGGAGTGGGTGAACAGGACCACCCCCCCCCCCCCCCCCCACTTGCACATGTTGGTAAATGCAGCCAAGAAAGCAGCAGGCCAGACCTGTCCTGCAGGTGTTGCCCAGCCACTGTAGCAGCAGGCAGTGCTTGAGGGCATCACAGACTCCCCAGCTGCCATAAAGTATTCTCTTCCCACAACAGCCAGCACCTTAGCTCCACAAAGTCATAGTTCAGCCTCTCATATTCTTTCCTGATACGTCAGAAGCTCTAAAGTGAGAGAATCTAATACTCCTGCATACAAGAATCAGCTCTGACCACTGCCTAGACCTGCAACGAAGGTATGTGCTAAGGCAACCAAAATAATAGCTGAACCACACAATTCCAAAGAGCTGACACTGGCATCATGGCCCAGTCTTCAAAAAAATCATCTTTGAGTTAAGGTAGACCTGTAATATCTGTGATTTGTCATCCACGGACTTCTCTATAGATCCACCCTCACAGAGACAACAACTGGGAGCAGTTGCTGGACAAAACCACCCAAATCAGCCAAATCACCTGCTATTATGAATAATCATATTGCATAAGCCTCTTAATTAGCTACTCAAGATTTTTTTAAAAGTAGCTACATCTTTGGCTCTGACTGTGTTGTTACTGGGAAGTGATCTGGTCTCTAATTGCTTTAATGGAAAAGAATAATCTTCCAATTTCCCCCTAAAGTTTATTCTCTGTTATACATCTGCTTGTTTATGGGTCAGATCAGAGTTTTACATTTCCATTTCTTCTCTGTCCTTAGTGCTACAGCCTCCTCCTGGCATTCTTTCTGTACTCTTCAACATGTTATGGAGAGATACAATACCTCCCCACAGATGGCAGACAATTGGATGGATGGGGCTTTGATATCCCTGCCCATGGTACAGAGGATTGGAACTTGGTGATCTTAAAGGTCCCTTGCCACACCAACCATTGTATGACTTTATCCCTTGTATTTTTTGCTAGAATAAAAAGATTATTTTTGTGACATTTTCTTCCAAGAAAAGCTACTACAATAGCAAGAATAGAAGCTTTCCTTGCACCTGATCAAATCTTAATGGATGTTCCTTGAATGAGAATGAGCAGAACTTCACAAATTACTTTGACGTCTTCACCAGAACTTCGAATAGCATCATTAACACTCTTCTAACTCCACTAGAAATAATTCAGCTATATCAAGCCAACACTCCTAGACTTGTGCTTGTCAAAGTAATTTGTCTGTTTTACCAACTAATGAGCTGCTGGCTGAAACAGTAATTTTTGTTTTTAGTCCAATCTCAGTCATTGATTTAAACAAGTATTAAAGATTCAGATCCAACACTTAGGAATTTCAGAGCTAACCATCTCCTACACAAGAGTTTTCCTTTCATTGCTAGAGTTATTACGTACTGAGGTACAGACCTACAAATTATTTTCTAAATCCCACTTCTCTTGTGGTTTCCTATCTGTAAAGGAAAGGTGTTTTACTGAAGTTGGATGAGATTTACTGCACTTCTGCATAGACATCTATCAGTCTAGCTCAAATTGCTTCAACACTTTATTCTGCTCAGAGCTGTTTTGAAGTTCCCCATATTTTCTAAACTACTGTAGCCAGTACAAAGCTGTCTGCATAATTTTCTCCCAACACCTCCTTTAATATAGATTTTATATACACAACATTCTTGAGTCATCTTGTAATATCTGACAATAGATTTTATCATTACATGCTCTGTTTTCTTATACCACTTCCACATAATAATGTGATGGAGATTCCCCATTACCAAACATTGGCAGATGACTTGAGAACTCACCAAATAATCTGTGAAAAGAAATCATGTGCAAAAACCTTGAAAAACTCAAACTCCAAGTGATTTATAACTGTGCGAACAAATGCTGGAGAAAAGTTAAACATCTACTGAAATCTGTATGCTTTTACGAAATGAAAAACAATGTTGAAGCCCAACTCAGTGTGTTGCTGTGTGTTAGCAATTTGGGGCACTTTTCTAAGATCTGTAGGCAGTATATTTCATATTAGCAGCCTGGCTTTCTGTCACTGTGTCTAAAACACTCTTGGTTTTGTGGTTCTCAGATCTGGTATTGTCTTACAAAAGCTGGCTTTGGCCCAGATGTTCATCAATTCATCATTTCAGCTCCTTCAAAAATCTTCTTCAATTTTAAAAGCAAATGTTTGGCGTTTTTTTAAAAACTGAATTATCTGATTTCTCACATAAAGCTTCAAGTTATATACTCAGGTTTGTTTCTTCTGTGCAAGGAATAAAATTCTCACAAAACCCACAAAGTTATACACATTTACACCAAAATGACAATGCCAAGCAAATACACAGAGCAGTTTTGAGAACAGATTATTGTAAAACAATAGCTTTTTGTCTGGTGATAGTAGTTTCTGAAGAAATACAAAGTTTTCAGATGGCTTTTCAGGTTTTGTTTGTTCAATTTCATTACATAAACCTGAGGAAAATACTTAAAAAGAAATTGCCTACAGAGATTTAGTACTGTGTTTTACCTGAAAGAAAAAAATCCAAATAATAAAATAGCAGAACAACTCATCCAGTTCACAGCCACAGTGAGTTCCACTATATTGAATAAAATTTACTTGCAAATAATTTAAGTGGACATGATCCTAAATCTGCTTCTTAACAAAGCCTTAAACACTTAAAAACACTTAAAAAGTGTTTTTGCAAGAGTTTCCACTTCAGTCTTTCCTTTCAACTCTGTGTTTCTTTTCATTAAACACAAAACCTAGTAGATACTTACTAACATCAAGGTTGTTTATTCCAATACTTAAACAATGTACCTGCCTCACAGTTTAATTTAAAAAACAGGAAATTAATTTTCTTAAGGTAATGCTGCATTTAAAACTCAGTTCCAAGATTACATAAACTTTTGGTAATAGCACAATACAGAAATATTTTGTAACTCTAGGCTAATATGAATTTTATGTCAGCAGTAGTTTGCCCACAGCTTAAGTTTCTAACGGGGCACTCACAGTAGGGCTCTATCCAACAACTCCACATACCCTAGTTCTTATTACGTAAGCAAATCTCAAGTTATTTGCAGACACAGAGTTCAAGGACAAAAGGAAAAAAATCAGAACATGCAGTACCATTCGCACATTTGGGGCTAATACATTTCATGCACTTAATCAAGTAACTCGAGATAATCTGTTTCATCCAGAGAAAAGTCAGAAGTAACTGATTTTACCACGGTCTGTTCTCAGGCAGTCTCCACCGATTTCAGAAATCTTCTTTGACTCCAAATCTCCTGGCTGAAGTGCAGTGTTTTGGCTTTCCCCCTGTCAACTGGCACAAAGAATATGCCATGTCACTTGTCAGCCCGTGGCCTTCTTCTCCCTATGGATGCCTACCATACAGTCTTTATCACCATCCCTGATAACTCATCTGGCAGGGAGAATCAAGCTCAGCACTGAAAGGGTGTTGCTATCCTGGAAGCTGCTAGTTGTCTCAGCGGTTCTGAGTCAGTGATAGTCTGCTCTCTGTAAAGATTACCTTCATTACTCACCACTTGCTACCTACTGGTTTGTACGTAACCAGGCTTCATGTCCTGTACAAGAGCTCTAAGCCACGGTGTGACCCAAATTACCACACAGGATTACCTCCTTCCCACCTCTATTTACCTTCATGAAAATTGTTAGCCAGTTAACTCTGTGTGATTTTGTTTTCTCTTTCGTCTTGAAGATTTAACCAGGTAGAAGCAAATGTAATACTGCTCTCTCCAGTGATCTTTTGGGAACACCTCCAAGAAACCCTACAGTCTTTGGAGATTTACTGTGTATTTTTCTGAATTTAACATCATTAATATAACTCAAAACTTCAAGAACAATTACAAATGGATCATACTTTGGGATTTGAAGCGGTCCCTATAGCTTAAGAAGAGCTTTAGTATTCTTTTCCAATTTGGATTTGTTATGGCTTAACAAAATCAAATTAAAACACAACTGATGTAGTCTAAATTTCAGCTCTTCTGTGTTAGATACTGTGACCTTTCCTCATCCGGCAAAGCCTGACTCAGCAAAAAAAAAAAAAAAATTTGGCTTGTCTCTGTTCTTACACCGAACTCAAAAGAACTACACCTCCATCTAATACTTCTGCCTGCTAGATCATGTCCAATTTTTGTGGGAGCTGAGAAGATTAGAGAATGTAATCCAGAAACAACAACATATTCGAAAACACCAAAGGACATGGACATGATGAAACTTTACTAGTACTGGGCCCTCTTAAAAGTTTGTGAAAAGCCATTTTTTCTACTAAAAAAATCTTAAATATACCTCAATTAAGAAGAAAATCAGTTATTTCTTATAAAAATACCCAGTGGAAAATTTTAAGAACAACCAAAAATCTTCAGGATAGAATGATTTTTCATTTTATTTTTCTCTATAACTAGAACAACAAGATCAGCCCTCAGAGCTAGCTTATAAGGGTCACCACGGTATGTCTTTTTTCAAGAACAATGCAGTTCTTAAGTATCCGTTCTTCTGACCAAATTTATTTTTGACTTCTGGTCAGTGGTAACAGTGTTAGGATATTTATAAGCTTTAGAGATTGAAGATTATGTCAGTTAATAGTTTTCTAGCAGAAAGCATACTCATAAATCAGTATTATTTTGGTATGTCTCTAGGGTATCTCTGTGTTCAGCTTTAATTGGACTTTTGAACAAACGGCACTTTCCCTGCACCTGCAATCTTCATTTTTTTGCTTGCATGATGGTTTACTGTACCATGTACCTTGCCTGTGGCATTCTCCAACTAGCTACACAAAGATGCAGCCTCTGCTTGACTGTAACTAACACAGAGAAAACACAGTCTACGTATTTTTAACTCTGGACGTCTATTTAAGGCAACACAGAAGAGAGCTTCAGCGAAAGTCATGCCACTAGATTTCAGTTTATGTGTTACAGGGTAAGGTATCTGCTTTGTAAAATGCCCCAGAATGTTCGCATTAAGAGAGGCTCTCTAAAGGAAAAAACACGACCAAGTTCTTGAGGCAAGTCCCTCCAGCACAGCTGGGGACCAAGGCAACGGGGAAACAAAAGGCGGTGAGGGGCACACGCGTCATCTGCCCCACACGGAACAGCGCGCTTGGCAGGCCCGTGGCTGCTGCCCTGCATTGTGTCTGTGTCCCAGCCACTGCGAAACGCTCATGCGGGCTTCGGGACGCTCATGCACGCTCTGGGTCCCCAGCCAAGGCCGGGAGCTAACCCTCACGCCGCTCTGCAGCTGAGCAGCGCGGCGCTGCCCGATCTGCGGCCCGCCCTGCGGCCCATCCTGCCAGCCAGGGCGCCTGGCCCTGGCGCTCAGGCCGCACGGAAAGCCAGCCTCCCACCGAGATAAACATGGGAGGCTTCCCCGGGGGAAAGCAGCAGACCCGAGGAGACGAGAGGGAGTTCTTAATCTACCAGTGCTGTATCAAACCTGATGAAACTGTTCTTAGCATGACACTGATTTACTAAAATGCTTCTCGCTTCAGCTTAACCCACACTAGTGCATACAGTAGGAGGATGTGAACTGCAAGGAAAAGTAACTAACTCATTAAAATTATGCAGCTGAAATAAAGAAATTAATAAATGGCAACAAGTTCTTTAATTTGTTGATTTAATCTCTTTTAATTTTTCCCATGAGGCAGTTAATATGGGAGTTAATGAGCTGCCAGTCATCAGTCATTGGATACTGACTGCTCCACATTCAAGAGGCTGATTAAACAATATAGGTGCTTATTTCATTCTGGCAGCACAACAGGATTGAGATTATTAGTTAGGAAAGAGATCAGACATTTTGAGCAGAGGAGAGGCAATCATTCTAGTTATACCAGTCTGAAGCTATTCTCATAAAACTTAATATAATATTAACTTTTTCCTTATTTGGATTAGAACACAGGAAAACACCTAAAGCGTGGTATGAGGTATAAACCAAAATAGGACACAGTATTTCAACATTCAGAATTACTCCAACTCTGAAACAGAAGGGGGTCAGCATAGCTGACGGATATCCACCTTCAAAAGAAATTTCTCTCTACAGACTGTGATTGTTAGAATAAGCTTCAGCCTACTCATAAATTACAGATGTCAACCCATGGGAAAAAAAAGTTCATATTTTCTAGTAAGGGGTGATTTTCTTCTAGTCTTTTTTTGGTGATGCTGAACAGTTAAGTCAGTGTATACAGTACAGTTCTTTGACTAATTTCAGCAGTCCTGACCAAAAAACTCCAGATATTTCTACTTCTCTTAGCATAATTTCCAGTACTCCCATGAATCTGCAATGAATCAGTTCAAGGATCTAAAACTAATCACTTTTCTTTTTGCAGAGCTAATTATTTTTGTTGTTTTTTATCTCCTTGAACAAATCAGATGAATATCAGTCAAAGAACAAGAGTGGAAGAGGAGAAGGTTTGGACTCTTATGCAATAACACTTAAATCTGTTTAAAGCACTAGGCAAACACTAAGAATAATCCTTGTGAAGTTTTGGTTCGGTTATGAGGATGTAGCTAAAAGATAAAAATGTCAAAGCCAATGAAAAACTAGTTTTTTACTGCCTGCTACCAAAGTACTATTAAAATACGTCTGTTCAAATAGAAAATTGATTGTTTATATCCATTAAGGCTGTCCCTACATAGTCAGTGACCTGTTGAACCTAGTAAGCAGCAGTGTCTTGACAGCAGCGAGCTGAAAAGCAAAGCAAGAGTGGAAATAGAGTAAAAACATTTTTTCAGGTACTCATGAGTATTGGTTATTACCTGCAACAGTAATCCTTCATGCCTCTTTGAAACAGCTGATGCTATAAATCCCAGTACAACTGTAATGACATAACCAGACTTTCATGGCTTTACTAGGCAAGAGTTGTAAAAAGAGTCCATCACAAAACCAAAGAGCTTCTAAGCCTGGGTGACCTTTGGCTCAGCTATCCAAATCACAGAAAATAGCCACACACTCCTCTATGAGCTGGGAAAACTGAGATGTTATTTGAGGGACTCATAGAGAGATTTTGCTGTGATGATTAAAATCAGCTGAAGACATAAAGAGCAACTTTTCTCAAGTAGCGGAAAAGATCCCCGTGCAATGGGATAACAAGACCAAAGTCTGAGAAGAAAAAAATTTGGGAACGAGGTGTTGATTCTTAAGCTGTGGCTACTGGTCTTCCCATAGTCAGAAAAATAAAGTTTTAAGGTCAGATGAACAAAATTGTCTGGGGGTACAAAGTCCTACAGATCCTGTAAAAATTACCTTCTATTTGTAGAATCTAGCCTCACTCTCTAGAGTACTTGTCTTTGGATGCGTAGTCCACGTAAAGTTGTGATTCCTTGTGTGTAGAAAATGTCAGGTTTGCGTTAAGCACTATCCACTATCAGTGGTCAGAACTAAGCAGCAGCTCCCCAGCAACAGGGTCACAGTCCTCAGTGCAGACAGTGTTTACACAAGGAGTGTAGGTTACAGTGACCTCTCTTCCAAATGCTAGGGGTTTAATTCTACAACACAATGATGAACACCAATACAGCGGCTTAGCTCACCCTGCACTGCAGGGACAGGAAAAGAGAGGGAAAAAAGCCACTTTCCTCCTCCTTCTGGAGCATTCCAGAGTTCTGGTCTGAACCTGTAAATTCTTTTTTACATGAGTCAGGAAAGAGCAATCAAGTCACCATTCATTTGTTTCCAGGATCCACTCAGCAATGACAGAGAAGGGCAATGGAGCTGGGGAAGGGTCTGGAGCACTTGTCTTATCAGGATCAGCTGTGGGAGCTGGAGGTGTTCAGTCTGGAGAAGAGGAGACCCAGGGGAGACCTTATCTCTCTCTACAGCTCCCTGAAAGGAGGGTGTATCCAGGTGGGGGTTGGCACCATCAACCGGGCAGCTGGAGGCAGGACAAGAGGACATAGTCTAAAGTTGCTCCAGATGAGGTTTAAGCTGAATGAGAAGAAGAAATTCTTCACAGAAGAGCAATTAGCTGTTAGAATGAGCTGCCCAGGAAGGTGGTGGAGCCACTGTCCCTGCAGGTTTTTAAGGAAAGACTGGATGTGGCACTTCGTGCCAAAGTCTGGTTGACCACAGTGGTGTTGGGTCATAGTTTGGACTCTGTCACGAGACGAGAGGGAGCTTCAGACAAGCCCTGCCTTAGCCTCAGATTTTTGGCAACTGCTTAAATTTAAGAAATCACTCTGGCACACAAGTTCTAGGGATGGTAGATCAGGTCTATTTATAAAATGAATTATTTATTGAACAGACTGTAGATAACAGACAAAAGATCTTAATCAGAGTTACTGCAAAGTATAAAAGTAAAAAGAACTACTCCTAGATTACAGCACAACATAAAACAGTGCACAACATCAACGTTGCACCTATATTAAAGCCAGAAAAGAAATAGTATTGATTAGGGGCCAAATGTAACAACAACAACAACAATAATAATGTTGTACAGAGATTTCTTCACTCAGCCCCCAGAGGAGTAACCACAAAGCAGGCCTCCCTGATCAGATGAGAAACTCCACACATTTCCAGGGAACGTGCAGAATATTTCTGATTTGTGAAAGTTTTGGCATAGCTTTTGTAAAGTGAGATGCCTGTCAGTCAGAAATCCAGCTTATCTTCCAGATCTCTCTCCCACCGTAAGATGTTTATTGGCAGCCTGAAGATGGCCAGATCACTGTTAACCCCATGGTGCCAAAATACTTCACTACAAGACAGCTTGTTGTGTCTGAGTTATCTGACTGTTTACAAACAACAGGTGTTGTCCCTCTTGTGGGGATGAGATGCCCTGCTATAGAGTCAATGATCACAGAAGCCTTTCCAACCTAATTGAGTCTGTGATTCTGTGACAGTGAATGGTGTATTTTGCTGTAAACTGATCTGTCAATTTGTATACTGTAAAGTACCATGTTTCAAGACTTTGGCACTGGAGAATTCAGAGTTGTATATTGGGATACTGTGGAATGGAACTCAAACCTGAGTTCTGACATGGGAGGAACAGCTGTTAGCAGATGTAGAGAAGCGAGGTTCTTTGGCAAGGCTGCAGCGTGAAACAGAGCTTTCATTGCTCCTTGATAGATTCAGCTTTGAAGAAGGAAAACAAAGATCATTACAAGTTTGTTCCATTTAAGAAAGAACATTTTCCCAAATATTCAAACAGCATAATAATAGCTTATAGAAAATACAGGCTCAAGACTTTCTGTTTCTTGATTCAGATCAAGAACTTGAAAGCAATTCTTCTTTTCCTGAACTACAGAGCTCTTGCCTTTGGTGAAATAGTTGTTGCCACCTTTTTATAAGAAAATCCATCTTGTTCTGATGATGCCTTACTTAATCTTCTATATAATATTCGAGCACTTGAATGGGAGGTCCTCTGGAATGTCCTGTCCCTGCTTCTTTGAACATAATCTAGGTATGTTGCTCCATCGAAGTTTTGCCTTCAACAGTTCTGCATTGCCCTGACACAATACTTTTGTACTGTCCCTTCATTCCACAAAAAGAAAAATGAAAACTCTCCTCACTATGCATTAGCAGTCTTCTGGAACCCTTCTGGTGGTGCCTTGTTGCTTCCATCCTCCAGACCTAGACCACCCAATTTTTAACAGGCATAAAAATCCCAAAGCCATGCCCATTTCTATGTCCCAGGCTTTCTGGACTGCTTTCTTTTGTAACAATTTCTAAAACCCACTTGAATGTAATTTTAAAAAATATCTTTTTGTATTTCCTTCCCTGTTCCTCCCAAATGTTCACAACAATGCTTGTCCTACTTTCATAATACACTATGATTTTAATGCATCTCAGGGCCCCATCACTAGCTTATCTCACTCCTAACAACCTTACATTGGAATCCAGCTCTTCTTGAGATTTAAAGAGTCCATTACAGTTAATTTTCTACAGATGTCAGCAGCAAATACAGCAGCAAAACAACCTGTCCTTCCTAAATTAAATGAATTTTCCTCAATACGCTACTCCTTGCCTGTTACAGAATGCACTGCAGAAATGAAGTCAGACGTGGCTAATTATGTACGTCCACTCTTCCTTTACCTCTCTTTACGGGACTCATGGCCTGCATCAAGAATAGCCATGATTTGATTAAAAACTACAGGGACCCTCTGATCATCTCTCAAACTCCATCCAATGCCATTACCACTGAGTTATGGACAAGCCTCAACTTCTGTATCTCAACTTAGCCTGTTCAAACTATTCCTCCTTGAAGAGTTATTAAACATTAAATGAACCAGAGAGCAAAATGCTGAACATAGTACAGTAGCAAAAACATTCTTCTTCAATACTGGACAGCAAAGATCCTTGCTACAGTTAACACTGTATTATTTATGAAGAATGAAACTACTGACAGAAGCAATGAAACTATTTCATTTTCATTAATATTAGATATTAACAGCCGTAAACTGCTTGGTGATGTGAAGTGAAATGATTCCAGAGTAGCTATTCAGATTTCTTTCAAATTGGAAAAAAACAACATCATAGTACTTTTATTCTGGTGGATAAGATAAATCAACTGAAAAATAGATTATTAAAGATACATGCTAAAGTTGAAAGAAAGCAAGGACCTGGAGCTGAATCTCTAAAAATCCATGAGAATGAATGCCCTAGTCTCTCAACTACTTTGGCTAAAATTTCTAGTTAAAAATTATATTAGGAACCACAAGGACGAGACAAAGAAACATGGAAGTTTGTTTTAAAAAGAAAAGAGTTCAATCTTAGAAGAATTATAAAATAATATAAATAGGTTAGTAAGCTTTTATTTTAATGAAAATAACCTGTAACTGAGTTCAGAACTTGTCTATCAAACCAGGTATTAAACACACTAATTCAGTAGCTGCACTATCCCCTTCATGCTTTTTATGGGGTCAGGTGATGCTTTTAAAAGACCTGAGTGTCATAAAACACCATCTGCTTTAAAAGCACCTCTTTACCTCATCAGCTGCACCTCTGGGTTACACTGTTGCTGTGAAATAATATTCAGATTTCTTGTGTCTGAAACACAAAACATTTCTGGCCTGTCTACCTGTCAGTATCAGTGCCCTTCACATATAAACCAGCTAGTTCTGAATCAATTAGCTTGAGCATTTAAATTAGTATTACTGCATTAATATAACCCTCCACAGGGGCTAATATATGCTGGGTTTTAGCATTGTGTAATGTAGCCAATTCCCCTTAAAGTTTTAGTTAATGGAAGATTCTTTTCCACATTTTCTTCCAAAAATTGTTGTGTAACATCACTGTGTACTGTAAATAGCTTCCCACTTCCATCTGCTGTCTGCTCTAAACTGCTCTGGTTTGCAAAGTTTTTGTTTTGTAGTTCTTCAGCATAAAGCATTTGTTAGCCTTGTTGTAATTTCTTCTGGACTATGGCTGCTGGTAAATAGCACTGGCAGATGCAGCTGCACATAAAGGCTATACTGTTAATACCTCCTTACTAGTTAGACAGAATCTAAAAGAGTGCCTAAAAAATTCATTTTAATGAAGGCATTTCACAAGAGATTGGACATCATGAGCCCCCCGAGTTCAATAAGATACACCATCACTAATCAGCTGAGTACCTCCTTCTCAGCACTCCGAAAGGAAACACTAAAGGCCCCACAACTGTGATACAGATTACAACCATTCTAGACTCAAATTTTGTTTGTGACTACAGTGACAAGAACATATAAAAATTATAAACTAGCGGTCATCATGGCTGATTCCTAGTACAGATAATGTGCTAGTTCCAAAAAATGATTTTTACCTGTATCAGTCACTGACAGAGTTTCCAATAAAGCTGAAACTAGCCAAGAATGCTGCCAGGTAATTCTGAAATATGGCTGTATTGGGTTTGTGTGGCAAGGGTTTGGTAGCAGAGTGGCTACAGGAGGTGGTCTGTGAGCAGCTGCCAGGAGCTTTCCCCATGTCCTACAGAGCCAATGCCAGATGGATCCAGGATGGACCTGCTCCTGGGCACGGCTGAGTGCCAGGATCAGTGATGGCAGTAGCACCTCTGGGAAAATGTATCTATAAAGAGGGAACAAAAACCCCAGCACCTCCAGCCAGAGAGAGGAATGAGAATGTGGGAGAGCAACAGCTCTGCAGGTACCGAGGTCAGTGAAGGAGGTGAATGGTGAGGCAGCTGTGCCTGCAGCCCCTGGAGGACCCCACACTGGAGCAGGGGGATGTGCCTGAAGGAGGCTGTGACCCAGTGGGAAGCCTGGGCTGCAGGCTGGTCCTGGCAGGACCTGTGGCCTGTGGAGAGAGGAGCAGGTTTTCTGGCAGGACTTGTGAGCCCACAAGGGACCCATGCTGGAGCAGCCTGTTCCTGAAGGACTGCACTCTGTGGAGGGGACCCAGACTGGAGCAGTTTGTGGAGAGCTGCAACCCATGGGAAGTACTCATGTTGGGGAAGTACATGGAGGACTGTTTCCTATGGGAGGGACCCCTCGCTGGAGCAGGCAAAGAGCATGGAGAGGAAGGAGCAGGAGAGAAAATGTGTGATCAGCTGACCACAACCTCCACCCCTTGTGCCCTGTATTCACTTGGGGGGAAGACAGAGAAATAAAGAGTGGAGTTGAGCCTAAGAAGCAGAATGCAATATGGAGGTATTTTCTTTTAGACTTGTTTTCTCATTATTATTTCTCATTTCTCTACTCTCGTGTTATTAAGCAATAAATTAATTTACCCAAACTGCCCATGATGGTAATTGATGAGTGATTCTCTCCCTGTCCTTATCTTATCTTGACCCTCAAGACTCTTGTTATTTTCTCTCCCCTGCCCAGCCGAGGAGAGGATAGGTGGGCACCTGGCAGCCAGCCAAGGTCAACCCACCACACCACTGATAGCACCGGGAATCACAGCTTTACAGTTACACTTCAACACAACATGCTAATTAGATATCATTATTACTGTACAGTTTCTATGATGACCAGAGTCTCTAGATTTAATTGCTTTGCTGGGTACTGTACAAACATCAAAGATATATTTCCCTATTCAAAGAATGTGAAACCTGATAATTTCATGCATAAAAGCTTCCCAGTAATTCAGACTAGAAGAGGTTTCAGGAGGTCATCTAGACCCTAAGAGCCCCAAGAAGAGATCAACAATGCCAATATAATTCCTTAGATTTGCTTAATCTATTCTTAAGAACCTCCAATTAGAGGACTTTTGAAACCTCTTTAGGCAATGTAGACCTCTGATTTAGTATCTTTATTAATAAAATGTTCTTAATATCTGTTCTATATCTTGCTTGCAGCCTAAAACAAAAACCAGACTGCTCCCATCTCTCTGCAGAGCTGACACTACTTCGAACACTTCAAATATATATTCTCTTTTAGATGTAGTAGTCTTGATTAATTTTCTCATATGCCACATTCTCCAGTCTCTAAATCATCTTACTCTGCTGCAGACTCCCCGTCTATCTTTTTTGAAGCACTGTGCCTCTGAAATACAAAGTATTTTAGCTGAGGCCTTGAAAATATTGAAGGGAATAAGAGAAACACTTTGCACGAGTCAAACCACACTCTCATTTGTAAATCTTGGCATGGTATTTAATTTTTGCACAGCAGGATGACATTATTGACTCCTGTCCTTCTTTTGTAGTGTTAAAACCCCTCATTTATACCTGTTAAGATCCGATTATTAAAATTATTAGAGAGGCCCCTCTGCCCAAATTAAGGTGCAAACGAGACCATACTCTGAAGTCAATAGTACAGCTTTTATTAAAAAGTAAATGTGAGGAAGTGAGAGCTGGGGAGAAGGAGGAGGGGGAGAAAGAAAGTAACAGACAAAAACAGACTATCACTCCATAGATTCCAACGATGTCCCATTGGTCCCCTTCTTCCGGTCTTGTCAGTGGTTACAGCCTTGTTGAAGTGATGGTTGCAGACTGTACTCATCAAGTAATGGAGGGAACGAGCCCACAAAACCCCAGGCCCATGGGTTTTATATTATTCTGAGGCTACGTGGAAACGCCCCCTGCAACTCCCCTGGATGATGTAACAGTGGATTACAGGACATCGTGAGTCTTTGACATCTAAAATGGTGCAGCTGTCTCCTACCATTGTGGCTGAACCAATCATGGCCCACTATAGCCCACCAGCTGAGATGAATACCTTCATCCTACATGTGAATGTCCTGGTACTTTGGAGGGGAGTTTTCACAGCTGAGTCGTTATGAAAGTGAGGACACTGGCATGGTAAGAAGGACTTATGCTCCCTCTCAGGATTTGCCTTTTATCAGCCTCTTGCATTATCTGGAAACCCAGCTTGTAGCCCCAAGTGTGCACACATTTCTGTACCCTGCGCATCGTTTGCAAAGCACTCGGCCGATTGTTTGAGACATTAGCACCTATAGTCCAGTCTCCCACAGCACCTGCGTGGTTTGAGTCATTAATCACTAGCAATCCACTCCCCCACAATACCAGCTACCTTCCTGAACCCTTGTTACCTCAGTCCTGTATTTGTGCAGTTGTGTATCTATATTTCAGAGCACAGTCTTATTAGTCTTAGTCTTATTTCTACTAAGTAAATTTTTATTCATCAGAAACTATACAGCAATTAAAATACAAAAATAATGTCTTTCTCTTCTTCATCTCCAACAAGGTAAAGTCCCCCTCCTTTCACCATTGTCTAGTATAATATTGGTATAATGCTATCTATGTCACTAATGATACACAGATTAGTTGCCACACCAAGGAGCTAGTCCTGTGCAGCTGCTTTCAATCTGCCCCTTCGCTCTGACAGTGACCAGCTGATAACCAGCTGTAAATCATTCTCCAAGGACTGGCCATCCTGCACAGTGGTTTCATACAGACTATAGGTTTCTAGCTACTTTATGAAAATTTCATGAAATTGTCGTGAAAGTCTGACCACAGTGCAGATATATGACATCACTACCGCTCTTCTGTCCTTGAATCTTGTTACCTTCTTTAGAAGGAAACCAGAGCACTTCTGAGAATATTTCATTTCAGTGGGAACCTGTGTTGCTGTCACTTATCTCCATGCTACATATCATGGATTTACTTCAGTGTCTTACAGCAGTTTATAATCAAGTGATCAACACAGAGAGGGTACAGCTAAAAAAAGATCTGTTAAAAATCTGCCCAGAAGATACTAATTGCTAACAGGCTACAGAAACTGCTGACCATGTATTATGTTGTCTAAAGAAAACACGTTGCCTTCATTTCCCCCAGCTTTTTTTAGACTCTAGGGTCAGGACAGTTTTACACAAGCTAGGACAGGGCAGGTGCTGTGCCCACCTTCTTCTGCTGCAGGTCCAGCCCCTTATGGTGACATGTAAATATCTCTAAAATAAATACATATAGTACGGTGTGCATACATATTTATAAACGCATGCACTTTATAAATGAATCTATACTTGCAAAAGTTTACATATTGCTTAATAAGAGATACTAATAAAAAACTTTAAATATGAATAGAAAAAAAGTGAGAAGAAAAACCAGATACACAACCACCCGTTAACATGACTGATGAAAACCCAACCAGATTCCTGTACAGTCTTGATCAGTCTTTGGATTCTGTGCTGTGCTGCAAGAAACAGACAACGTTGCCTACTAAAATGGAAAACCAGAACAAAAATTCAACTTTACAGGAACATCTGTAGGGGAACTAAGAAGAGCTTGCAATGGGTTTTCCCCAAACCCATTCGTTAAATGATAGATGTGATGAAATTTCTGAAACAAACCCAGATTACCCAGTGTAACAACGACAAGGGCAGGAGATTGCACTTACCCAAAGGCCTCCCCTGAACACGGTGCAGCAGTAAACATGGCTTCTGTTAGGACAAAAGATGAACTCCTGAAGGCAGCTTCGAGGTCGCTTATACCTTACACAGCAGACTGGATTTACAATTCAGGATGTCTCCTAACCTATCATCCAGCTGGCTGAAAGTAGCCTACACATAATTCATCAGGCTCACTCTTCAACAATTTTGCAGCAAAGATCCAGCACAGTTGTTCAGACCTACACAGTTGTCCCCACTCAAGTCCAGGGGGCAAATTATTTTACACCTGACAGTAACAGCATCTCAAGGAACAAGCTCTTCGTGATGCCTGCTTGCATTGGGACAACTTCAGACAAATCCAGTATGGGTTTAGTACATTATTCTGAGCAGCCATGAACAAAAAGCAGCCTTCTTAAAATAATCTCCTTTTCTAGTGGTAAAATGGGCCATCTTCCTCTGCATTTCTTGGGTTTTTCCTAGTGTTCAGTAGGGTTTGCTAGTCTTCTACTTCTTCTGGTGGCTGGAATATAGAGCACTACCCATCCTTTTCCTTTTAAGGGTTTGAGAAAGGACAGCCCTTTGGGGCTGTGGCATGTCTCTCAACAACCCTAGAGACCTCCTGCTTTGCCAGCATTCAACTTCACCACAACTGCTTGGGACACATATCTGATCACACCTCTCGCCATGTTTCTAGACATGCTTTTAACATGTGGCTTAATAATTCTCAAAATCCTTGAGAAAAATCATACAGCTTTTGAAAAGAGGCTGTGAAGTAGAGCTTCCACTCCACATGGGATGTTTAATAATTCATGTACAAGGAGGGGTCCTTTTAATTATTTTATTACTCCCTTTACTACTTATTCTTTACTATATGGTGGCTTTGTTAAAATACCAGAACCTTTCAGGTTGACAGATGAAATTCACAACCTCTTTTCCACTGCGAAATATGACATGCTTGCTTTCATCTGTATTTATTTCAGTGCTTCCTCTATCAATATGAGGTTGGTTTACTGGCACATAACACAGTTTGTACTGTGTTGCTGCATTGAGCTCACTGCTATTACCATTTTATAGGACTCAGAATAAGAATGGGACTAAAAAATCTCAAACCAGCTGGTATTCAACAATGTTTTGTGTAGAGGTAGATGAAGATAAAAACCTTCCAGGCATGTCAGTGAAAAGGTAAACTGCCACTGGCAACCCCAGGAGAAGTTTCCAAAAAACTTGCTAGCTTTCCAGCTGTACAAAAAATACAAGAATTTTCATCCATTTAAAGCTTGGTTTTGCTAATTGCAGGACTGAAGACCAGGTCCACGGCTGGTCAACAGTTAAAGCTCTGTTGTTGGAGCTAGTAAGTGTTTATACATTCCAGCAATATGCATATGGATGAATAATGGACTTGCCACAAAGAATAATACCATGTCTTACCCAGAAGCACTATTAATATTATTCCAGCTGTCTGTGTATTGTATTTCTGCTAACCTCACCTCCCACTGGCCTGACAGCTTCCAGGGGCTTTGAATAGCTGTTTGGTAAAGTTCAAACTGGTGTTTTGTGGGGATATTTTGGTGCAAGCTTTGTTGGGGAGCATGATGTAAAAAGTGTGGTTTACCATCCTTCTTTTTCTCCCACTCTGGCTCCAACTGCTAAACATCATGGACTTGAGAGGCTTTTATCCAGCTGTTAAATTACCAGGGCAAGCAACACCCCTTCACAAACAGCTGTTTCTTCCCGCATCTTTTTACTGCTAGAAACTTTTTGATTTTGCCCTCAGTAGTGTTCACTTTTTAAAGCTCATTGGAATAGAATGTGCCTTGATGTCTTGGTGACTGTAGTCTATTAAACAGTACCTCTGACTCTTTCTCACAGTTTCAGCTAATACCTTTGAACATCTGTTCATAAACAGTGTAAAATCTTTCTTTTGTCCCAAACATCCTCATGGTCTTCCTTTCTGAGTGGAGGGATATTTACTCTAATTTTACACCAATTACCAGACATGGTTTTCCAATTCCTTGCACAGCTTGGACGTTTCACACACAGGTCTGACTTTGACAGCAATGAAGAAGCTGTGGTTGTAGTTCTTTATTATAAACTCCAGTAACACATCAAGGTAGCGAATGGTAACTGTGTGCTGGAAAACATCCCCATGTCTTAGTTTTAAACACCCTGTTAGAGCAATCTGTGACGGAGGTATCTCCTTCGTTACTAGTAACAAACACATGAAAATTATTTTAATTTAACAGCTTGTGTGAAGGCTGATTTAAGAACATCCATTCCCTGCTTGGTCTGTAATTACTGAGGCAGGAAAAATGGTTTTAAAAGCTTCAGCTACTTGAGAACCCATTCTGCCTTTCAGATGGACAGTCCCGGCACACTTGGATAATACGTTCACCACCATTACAAAGAGCTTAATGCTGTTATTATTGTGCTTAGAATAGGCCACAAATACCTGTTACTTCTATGGGACTTTTTCATAGCCTTATGTATATCGTGAGTCTTGAATTACATGACATGAGGCCACCTGTTTTATGCTCAGATCAACAGTATTGCTTGTTTCAGAAAAGGGCCTTAAACTCCCAAAGCTTCCCAGTTCCCCAGGAGCACAGAAAATGCCTTTTAACAGAAGCTGCAGTCTATTAACATGCTGCTACTACATGCACACATAAAAACAAACATTAGGCAACATTTCAGTCATGTTCAATGAAACTTTATTTATTAATTTATCACTGGGGTGATGGTGACCTGTCTCCCATTGTTACCATTTCCTTTCTTTCAAAGCTGGGTTTTTTGGCTGTTTTACTTTTTTGTAATCCTGTGGTTCTAAGCAGGAATAAAAACAATTCACAGAAAAATTGTGTCTTTTGTGTATTCAGCTGGGATTGTGTTTTCAGAAAGTGCCATGAACTCCACATCAACAAAAGGATAAGGGAATACATGGAGCATAATCCCTGTCATGGTGTTACAAGTCACTGTTAGGACACTGAGATGCAGAAAAGAGTTGCCTCAGCCCCCCTCACTCCAACTTTTGTTTTCATAATCCCAGCCCAACCATCTTCTCTCTAATGCACATGATTTTTTTAGGAAAACATTTTGGGATGTAGGTGTCCCTACAAACACGTTCCCATGAAGTTATTTTTTCCTTCTGGCCTTCAACTTTAGTAAGCAATATCAACTACATTTTCTAGAATAGGACAAAGCTGCAGGACAACCCCACAAGGTGACCTGGTTGGTTTGAAGGCAGGTGAAGAGGGCCTCTTGGTCAGATTCACAGGTCTGGTCTGTGGTTTGGATGACCTGGGGCTGGGTGGCAGCCTCCGGGACAGCTTCACAGGCTCACCCCTTTTCCCAATGCATATTCAGATCTTTTCATGGCCCCCATTCCCTCTAACATTCTCCCACACCATTTAACTGTACTTTCTTTTTTATTTTGTTTTCTTTCTACTCCCATTGAATTTTCACCTTATTTCATTATCTCTTACTAAACATTTTACATACACACTTTATAAATAAAATCCTTGTATAGTATAAAGAAGTGTAACTATGTATAAACACATTTATACACTTCATACACTTTCACCTGTGTCTTTGTAAACACACAAAAATGCACATATGTGTGTTGTATGTATGAGGGCCTTTGACATACTTGTGTGGCAAAGAAAAAGGCAAGGTTTTCTGCAAGTACAGGGCATTCAGAGATCTCATGGGGTATGGCCATGGCCATGACCATGACAAAATGGTGACTCCTGTGGACAAAGGGAGGACTTCGAGGCCTCATGGATCTGATACATTTCTGCGGTAAGTGGGTCATATGGCTGGAACAGGGGGAAGGGCTTCTGGTGACAATGTCAGTGAGGCTTTTGAGGGTCAGGTCTTCCAGCAGGAGTTGGAGGAATGGAGCCTGCACCATCTGGCACCAAAGTTGTTCTTTAACTGTGACAAATGACATCTCCCTTGGCTGTAGCCTTTTCTCATACTCTCCTCATTTTTCTAAATCGCAACAGAAATCTACATTGCTGCCGCTCAAACACAGAATGAAGAGAGGTGCTAGACATAAAATAACTAGGAAACAGTATATAATAATAATTAGAGAATGAACTTATGTATGAATATTATTTTAACATACAAAAGTAATAATTACAGGGAGTTTGGGGTAATTTGGCATTACTTAGGCTACGCAGTTATATGATGATTAGGATACAGAGATGATACAAGTCACATGATGTAGGGCTTTTCCTGAAGAGAAGATTAGAAGACATACCTTGAGTGACAAATAGACAAGAAACTATTTTTTGTCTTCTTTACGTTAAGACAAAATAGTATGATCACACCCAATTACCTTATCTCAACAAAAATACTTTATATTGTTACTTAAAACAAAGGGGCTACATGAGCATCCTAACTTCAGATGCCCACACTTTATCACTGAACCTGGTAGCTTAGTAGTTCCGCTAAACGCTTCCATCTAAATAAGTAATTTATATATTGATGTTTTAAAGACTAATCTTCATTCTTAACTAAAGTACATACCTTCTATTTTTTCCTATTTTTATTCTGTATTCACAAAACCATGACTCACCTACCTTTTGTAAGGTAGACAGAATTTCCCCCGTAATCACTGAAGTGAATTGTTCTTTATTTTCTCTTTGCACCAAGATTAAGTAAAAGGAATCTCCTGAACGAAAAGCCTACTCTTTTTGGATTGGCTTTCTTGAACTCTCATGATTTACCAGCAAATGTTTAGGGGTGAAGAAACAGCAACAGCAGCAATCTAATTTTTGGATGAGACTGAGAGCAGATGTAGATTTGGCTACAAGTAATCTTTGCTTTTCCAAAGACTATCTCCTGTTTCATCCAAGAAAGAAGGATCACACCATACAACAGCATCCAAAACGTGCTATTCATCAAACAGATGATCTGTGGTGAATTCTAAACCCTCCATTTTTATATCATGATTGCTCCTCATTGTTCTTGCTCCAGTTAAGACGTCTGAAAGTTTTCAGAAATTATCAGTGCCAAGTTTATTGACTGTTTTTATGAACCAGTACATACTTGCTCACAGGGAATGTTACGTATCACATGTTCACCAGAAGTGGAAATGTGACAATTTAAAAGTACTGTTAATATGGAATGACTTTGCCCTGAGGGAACAATGAATTTGGAAAGAGAATTGCCATGCCAAAAACCTTAGGTTACCTCAGGTTGTAAGGGGTTTGAAATTCAGGAGATTAGAAAATTTCTCAAGACAAAGAAAACAAATTATATCAGATGTAACAAATATGCTGAATGAGATCTTTTCAGAGATCATTACCTGTAAATCTAGAGGGATCATAATGATAATCTATATACAATGGCAAGAGGACTCAACCTAAATACAATCCTGAGCAGCAAAGATATTTTAATGTTTATTTTGAACGTTCATTCTTTCCTTGTTTTTAATTCACTAATTTGGAGTGGAGCAGGAAAAGAAAACAACTCTGTTTGCTTGGTCACATGCTGCTGCTAGGTATGGGGGGGTACATGCAGTAAAGGAAGGGTCAGGCAGAGCCACAGCTGCACTTGGCAGGTATACGCTGCAAGCAGGGGAATTACCAGTGGCTCTACTGGAAGTTAAAAAGTTTTAGGGCTACAAAGTGTTTGCAAATACACTGGACATGAAAGTTTTTTTAACAAGTAAGTTTATAAGATTAAAGTTCATGTTAAGTAGAACCACTACCAACCTGTATCTATCTGTGATAGATGAAGCAAGGTCTCAGAACAAGGTCATTACCTCTTCAGTGAGACCAGGCAATATAAAAGATAGAAAAGACACAGTTAGAAACCTTCCTTCTCTCATTATTTACCTTGTAAAAAACCCTGCACCCTTGACTTCATAATGTTTCATTAAATTGATCCACAGTGATAACAGGGTGAGATGAGGATTGCAGAATAGGTACAGCTACAGCTGACCAATGAATAAATTATATTAAAATAACATGAGCTGGCTCTTCAAAAGGGTTAAGATCAGCCTCAAATGAACTAAGTTTATGCAGCCTAAGTACACACTCATGTGACAGGAGATTTTTAATTTAGAGCTAGGCTGAGGAGATAGCAATCACAGATAAACAAGAGTGGAGACCAAACAAGGCATCTCCCCAAAACTGTAAGAGAACAGTCAGGAAAAGTTCAATCAGGAAGTCTTTCTAAGTGAAGTTATTAGAGCATTAGATTAGTCCAATTCATGAGTACAAACAAAAACTTAGGGTATAGACTGAGTTGCCCTTTGATCTTACCTTGTGAAGCAACCCTACAACCTCTCTGAAAGGCAGCTGTACTTAAGAAATAAATGGGAACCAAAAGTGGTGCTGAAGCCACAGAAAACTAAGGTTTTCAGTTTGTGACAAAACTCTAAAAAATCCTGCCTGAAGTATAAAAAGTGTATTGATATGTACATGCAGGTACATATATAAAACTTGGAGTTTGTAAATTTGAGTGTCTGGAAATACCAGATTATTAGTTTCAAACAAGACAAACGAAAGAGGTGGTAGGAACAAAGTATTTCTAGTGTTCTTTGAGTCTGTAATTAACCTGTGTCTGATTCTGGAGAAGAAAACCATCTGGGAGAACAGAGGTTTCAACTCAAATCGTGATACAGTTGAATGAAGTGGCTGAACTCCATTTGCTTCACTGCCATAACGAAGGTGCGGAACTCAAACTTCCACAATCTCTAAAGGAAGGCCAGAGCTTTCAAAAGCCCCCTTTGTTCCCAACCACCCTGTTTCTGATAGCTGAGCTTCACTTGCTATGGGTGATAATTGCAGCTGGAGCCGTGAACACTTGACACATTAAAAGGGTATATTTTGCTGAGCAACAAAAAATGACAGAACAGTGGAAATAGCTTAAAAACTTAGAAGCCCTTTGGAAAAATAAAGATGAAAATTCTGAGACTGAACTATCCTACTCAGTTCAGTCCACTGGAAAACCTGCCGTTTCAAAGCATCACATCTTTGACATAAAAATTTAGTCTGGCAGATTTCCAGATCAATTTTAACAACAACAACAGCAAATTCTAGGATTACCCATCCATTTTTCGCTCCTTGCTGGCTTTACGCTAACTCAATTTCTCCAGCTTTTGTTTCCCTGCACGGTCTGCGTTCTCCAAGCCACAGTGGGAATTTAGGTTAGTCCTTGTGCAGGACTTTGACTAGGCTCTACTTTGCCACAGGAGCCGGACGTGCAGTCACGCTGCAGACTCGCTGTGGATGCTTGGAGCTGCGAAAGGTGCACATGGTAAATGGCTGCTTTCCGTACACAGGCGTTCGAGCATTACTTGCTAAACTTGCTCGCTGCCTGGGCAATCCATCTGCCTGCCTTGGGGGAGTGCCTAGTGCAGCTCAACCAAAGCAAGCCAACTCTCAAAAGAAGAAAAGACTGATAGCTGCAGCACAGCATTTCTGCAGCAGAAATCTTATGCTGCTAACACGGACACAGAATCCACACAACTGTCTCGCAGGCTGCTGCGCACTCTAGAGGGAACTCATAGCAAGGGAAACTGTATTCATTCTCAGGGTACTAATGAATTCCCAGGTGACTGCTGGAACAGTGAAAATATTACAGATGTTGACAGTACGGCGTTTCAATAAAATGCAGGAAAAAATAGCTAAAAAATGCTCTTTGGATCAAAGCACATCGTTTTCTTTACTCCTTGCCAGCTCATTTACCAGCCCTTCTCTCCCTTCTCTTTGAGATCCATTTCCCTTTAGCCTTTCACTGCCAGTCTATGCCAATACCAACACATTCTGAAAATAATAACACAAAACAGAATCTGATAACTAGTGAATGTATGTGCAGACACAAGAGAGGGTAACACAGGAAGAATAAAATAATAGCTAGAGAACATCAGACAGTGGGAGATATGGCAGTTATGGGAGTTCCAGGAGGATATTTTCATTAATGAATAACAAAAATAAGGTGAATTTAGTGAACATAAATGATATAAAGCAGTAATACAATGAGATTACTACCAAGCGGACTAAAAATGCTTCAAAATAATAAACACAGTCCAACTGTCACTTAAAAAAAACCATACAGAAGGAGTGGCATCTCTGTGTCCACAGCTTATTTCAATATTTTAAAAGAGAGATCACTGACTTACAAGTAAAAATGCTTTTTTTCTTTCTCTGACTGTGAGCCACATGATATTTAGCATACCATATTAAGCTGAACTGCTTTTACCTATTTTTGTAAGTTTTTAATTTCTGTTAACAGAACTACAGTCTACTTTGTCCTTCATACAACATCAAACCCTTTATACTAAGGTAAACATACAGTAGGAACAGATTTAACTGCAGTACTTACTTTTGCCTGGTAATGAAATATATGTTGACCCATGCCAGCTTATGAATGCTTCCTGAAAAAGGACTTGAAAATCCAGCGTTTCAAAGAGTTTCTCATGTATTTAAAACAGGAAAAAATCCAGAAAGAAAGAGGGGGGAAAGACCCAAAAGAAAGATAAACAAAGAAAAAGCCTGTAAGCTTTAGAGCTCTGACTGCAAAATATTCAGCCTGGCAGCTCTGGGAGAAATACAACTCTGTGTACTTGTACATGCTCACCCCATTAGAGGAGGAGTCAGTTTTGCAACACTTGTGTTCCTTGCTTCAGGCAAAACAGTGATTCTCTTCAGTGCAAGCAATGTTTGGAGTGTGATGGCTGTAAAGGTGAGAGGTGTGCTCTGGAGTGTAGGAATGCAGCAGCAGAAAAAGAATAATTGGGAGCATCAGCTACATACTCTACAGGTTGTTGTGGCTCCTTTTCAATGCTTATTGCCCATGATTTTTTTTTCCAAGGGAAACCTAATATCCCTTCAACATAAACTGCACCCATAATAGTACCACTAGTCCATGTTTTATACTCTAGAATAGCAGATTTTTTTTTTTAATGGAGTGAAAGGTGTTGGCTTTACATCAAAAAGCTGATTAAACAGAAGGAAAAAAAGTCTTTTTTTTTTCCATAATTTTGAGAGCTATTTCCTGTGACTTGAAGAGAGTTTCACATTATGCAATAAGACTGTGAATTTTTCTAACATAACTATTCAGTAGTCATCTATCTCTACTTAACTAAAAACATTTTTACATATTCTTACTAATGCTTTCACTGAATCACATTTTTATCTTCTCTGTATTCAAGCCAGTGAACTGAATATAAAATGAAATGCATGCATGTATAGCGAAGATTCTTTTAATGAAATAGAGCAAGAAGTCTCTTTTTCATAATGAAAGGAGATCTCAGGGGTGTGGATGCTAAGTTGTTACTAGTGTCAATTCTCTCCAATCAAGGTCAGCATTGCTCACATCTTGTGACCAAATGGACATTCTGCAGACTATTCAAAACAATCTGTAATCATAGGAACAGTGTCTTGTCAAACACTTGTGTTTCTTGAAAAACATTTTCAGGTAAGGAGTATGTGCCTTGTGATCTATCCACACAGAAATTACAAAACTTCAGCTGTGCTCCTTCAGTGTGGTTTGGCTGTGCTAAGCATCAGCTGCGGCTCAGAGGACCAGTGTCAGACTGCACCTCTGCTTGCATTGCTCCCATCATGTGTGCTGTGTTATCCATTTGACTCCACGTTAAGACAGTTTAAGGAGCTCAGCTGGTACTGGAAGACAATTCTCTTTTTTTTCTTCCTTATTTGTAAATTTCTGAACAGGCTCACTCTGAGATCAAACAAATGCTAGGGACAGCATGCGGGGGAACACAATGTATAGCTGACAGGAAAGACTCAGCTGATGGTATCCCTAAAATTTATCACATGCCCATAGCATTCAGCCAGCTTCAAACAAATTCTAGCAGTGACTCTCCGTGTTGAAATGGATAAAACTGCCCCTGATAAATAGGGAATGTGTACTTGAACAGATGCTATCACCTCAAAGGAACACAAGGTAGAACCTACTATGTATTTAACCAGCCATGTAGCAGGCTGTGCCCTGCTGTCTTATTTCTGCATCAGCTTGACTCTGCTAAACACAAGAAGATCACAACAAGGTAGAAGAGATGAGAAAGCTAAGATCTGCCTAGGAAGGAAACTTGCAAAATGAAGGTGAATCAAGAAGTACTGTTCACACCGTCACTATCTTAATTTCTGTAAGTATATATTGTTAAGGTCTGCATGTACAGTTTTGGCCCTAATCAAAACAGGCTTTATAGCCCTAAAGTCTGGCTGATGGAGAAAAGAGAACAAAAAGTAAACCACTAACGGATTAGTAGTGAAAGATGAGGGTTAATAGTGAAGAACTATCACTGGGATCTGTAAAAATGATAACTTTAGGCATTTATACCTGCGCTATCCAGTTTATAGCCAGCTGACGTAATGCAGCCCTGGTAACTGTGGCAGCAGGCAGAGCTGTGTGAGATAGCTCTTAAATATTTCCCCATGATTTTGAGTTAGCTTTTTCAGCTTTTAATGAACACTGTGTGCCTGTGGCTACACTACTAGCAATATTTAAGCCAGTCAGGCAAGTCAATACAAGCACACTCATCCTCTGGTGGAATAATGCCCAGAAAAGGCAACTCTGATCTTAGGAGCACTGGATTAAAGAGAATATTTTAAGGTAGTAGTAAAATCTCATATGCACAGAAGACAGGTCACCTACATTCAAGGAAGAGTCTTTCAAATTAGGACAGAAGAAAAGAAAGGTCACCAAGATGATATAAAGGCTCTAAAGCCTATCTATTAAAAGGTGACTGACAGAACTTGGCTGGGTTAGTGTGGCA
Organism: Oreocharis arfaki; assembly: GCA_013398015.1. NCBI lineage: Eukaryota > Metazoa > Chordata > Aves > Passeriformes > Paramythiidae > Oreocharis > Oreocharis arfaki. Next base: position 2,064,403 of record VZRR01006745.1, on the reverse strand, counting down.
AAGTAAAGGTTGAGGCAGAAAATGGAACAGGCACTTACTTGTCCCCATAAAGGTAATGTATGTCTATAAATATAAAAGAGAGTAAACACTGCAAAAGTGCAATAGCAGTTTAGGCTAATGAACAATGCTGGAGCAAAAACAACAGGTAGAAACAGAACACATAAAATCAGACAGTAAACTAAAGGGATACTAACCATTAAAGTATGAAAAATTGAAGCAGATTCTCAGTAGGGTATAAAAAAGCACAGCTACTTCTGGAATAGATCTTGGCCAGTCTCTGAGGAGATTATCAGCTTGACTCATCCCATCTCATATAACTGGTGTATCAACTTCAGAAATCTGGTTTAGGTCAGGATTTTAACCTGCCCTATCATCAAGGGAGAAAGATTCCTCTGTAGCTGATCTAGAAGCATAATAATTTTGTTTCTAGAGACTGATTCATTTAGAGGAGTTTGTAGGCTTGGAATCTGTTAAAATAACCTACTACATTTTAAAAAACCAGCCCATAACACCAACAAATCACTTATGGAAAGCAAGATTTAGTAAATTAGGAGTGCAAGGGCCCTTATTTTCAATATAATGACATTTATATCAGTATAACTGCACAAACTTGAAGTTACTCTGCATAGGACCTCCATCAGACTTCTGATATTTAGGAAGAACAGGAAGCACATAGGATTGGGAGAAAGGCAGGGAAGAAGATAAAAGTTGGAGGACCCAGTCAAAGGAATCAACAAAAAAAGGGCTTTACATGTGGGGAAAAAGGTGAAAAGGAGCATGTCAGGTAGTAAGGGGCATGTACTTCAGAGGACTACAGAGAGAAGACTGCAGTCTGTTTTTATCTCTCCCACAGCCCTTATCTATCAAAAACACCCAGCCTCCCTTGGAGAGTCACTGTTGAGGGGTTGTGGCAGTCTGTCCCTGCCATTCCTCACCCTCTGAGCAACTCAAGAAAAAAAAAAAAGGCAGCAGAGGAAATCACTTGGGAAAACAGGGCAACTCTCTGTTTTAAAATGTAGGAACACTCTAAGAAACAAAATAAAAGGCTGTGGAATTAGAGAGAGAACAATAATTTTTCTGCTGCTGTCTGCTTTCTCTACAATGACCTCCTCTGAAAAAGCAGCAGCCAAAACCATCTGATATGTCTTTAGAGAAAGACAAAATGTGCTTTCAGGACATTTGGAACATAAGAGAAGACACAGCAGATGCCACGGCTGCTCAACTCCTCTCACTTGAGCAGCGCGCCTCTAAAGTCCTGCCCCTTTCATCACATAGAAAGTTACCCAAGAAGTACAGCGAGGACCCACAAGACCAGGATGTCCTTAGCACACGGTGATCATCCTTTTGACACAGCTGTAGCCAATACTATCTGAGAAAGGCCTAATAATGGCTGGCACCTGTGAAGTTCCTGTTTACGCAGACGTGCTCCTAGGCCAGCAAGTCCAGGACACTCTGCATGTATACCATATAATCAGAAATATATTCCTTCCTTGTTCCTGGAGTTTTGGTCATGGTCACAATGCACTGATGCTGGTTTATTTTCAAACTCTGTTCTTAACATGTACCACATTTCTCGTCATTATGAGTCTTCTCCACATACCCTTTGTGCCTTTCACAGAAAAATACAACCACTGTAGCAGCCAGGGCTGTGTGACACTGTAACCTTTCCCCAGCCCTCCACAGCAGTCTCCACTTACAGTACTTTATTCTTGCACTCCTTTTCTTGGGATGTGCAAGACTGCTATTCACTGCAGAAATCCCCAGTCCTTTTACCCTCAGACAGGCTGGTGATCTTTGCATTAACACGCAGCGGGTGCTCCCAGAGGGATCTCAGTCACTGTGACCTCCATGTGCACGGACCAGACTGGCAAGCAGGCACTGCTCCAGGAGCCAGGCAGCCAGGGCAAGCCTCAGGATCACAGGATGTGACTGATGGTGGCAGCGTGGAGGCTGACAGGAGCAAAAGAAGGGAGACTGCTTGGTCCTGAAGGACCTGGCACTTTCTGGGTGAGCCCGCCGTGCAACTGTGGCATGCAGGACATCTGCCAGGAGTGAGCACACATCTTGTGCAAAAGTTGTCCATCAGCTAGTGAAAATTATTCCATCTACTACCACACTTGGTCAAGCCTGCAGCCAGGGCAACTCATGATCTGTGTTGGTCTAATGGAGAAAATGGGGCTCCTAGTAGGTGAGGGACAAGCCAAAGACTCAAGTACCTCTAACTGTGCTGAAGAAAACTGAAAATTTTAGAAGGCCTGAATGAATTAATGAACAAATGAATTAACCAAGTCTTCTAGTTTTACAGAAGTTATCTCTATCTATTTTTGTTTTGAAATAAAATGAAATAATAAGCACATCTCTGGAATATACATAACTATAAGGAATATTGCTGCCATCACTGAGACCTGCTCTTCAGGAATTATCCTTGTCTTATGATGGCCAATATACCTACAAAATAGTTTGATCCATTTTTTTAGTACAGACTGTATACTATATGTAACATTTGCTAACTCAGCCTTGTATCCCTTATAAAGGGCCCTATAAATGCCTGTAAATTATTGTGTACAAGGCTGACGTGTTCAGTTGAGTTTATATGTTAATACAGATAACTCTTTTATCTGGGCTGGGATGATTGTACAATGTGACAACTTTCTACTTTATTAAACCATGATTGATCACTGGACTATGTCCTAAAGAAATTAATTCCTAAAGAAATGTTCCTATTTCTTTTAACTGTGGATTTGTAACAAACCCATAGCTTTCATGGATGCCTTCACTGAGTGTCTCATTCTCTCGCAGCTGGCACATAGTTTTAATTATGGTTTTTATCAAAACAAGATTGGAACATGGTGGAAAAATGCAGACAGCATCCTCTACTTGTATTTAAATTAATTATTTCTTATATGTTTGTGCCAAAAGTTCTCACCGACCAATTTAATCATGCAGAGAAGGAGAAAAACCATGAACTCTATTTATTTTCTAGAAATATGTTTTCTCCTTGCAAGAACATTGATGAAATAACTGTAACATCCACCCTGACTGATTTTTTTTGCTTAAATTACAACCAAAACAATTTCCATATCACAATAGCTTGGTTGATGTGACATATCTATATAGAAATACTGGGTTAACAACCCGAGATGTAACTGATAAACAGTTATGCTACGAACACAAAGTAGTATTTATCCAATAACTTGGTCTCTCTGTATTGGTAGTTAAATGAGAAATCAGCCAACCTTTTCAGAGTTTAAATGTTTTCTTTTTTCTGATCACTATCATATAACAAGTCATTTCTTACTGGATATTTGTACTGTTACAGAAAGCCTATTTGCATTTCTAAACCAGAATGTATTTTCCACAAAACCCTACATCTAATTAACACAGTATGTCCCACAGAATCTCACATTGTCTGAAAAGACAAATAGAAAAAGAGGTGGTTACAAAAACAGGCTTTCAAAGGACTTGTCTCCTAGTTATTTATATCTCAAACTGATTCATCTCTTAATATATTCTAGGAAATGGTCTCATCCATTTTTGTAGGGCAGATACAGCTTTTTAAAAGACACTAAACGCAAATGATACAAAACTGCTAACTTACATGATTGTCTTATGAGCATTAGCTGTAAAAGTGTATTTTATGTACTGCCTTATATTCTTACATTTTATCCTCTTCAAATGCAAAAATATTAGAACTCTGTTGAGTAGTTTGCTCCTTAAATCAATCAGAAATTGAAGGAGATGAGGACTTGTTAAATCAATAAAGTATGTAATACGTAGGAGGCAGAACTATGATTATACTCCTTTCGACTCCATTCAGATGTAAACCTGGCCTAATGTACATGGCATGCCATTCTACTGATGGCCACTGTTGGCAGTGCCTCTGAGTGATGTTTAATCATAAGCATTACTGCAGTAGAATGCCTGGCTACTCAGTTATGAGATGCATCTACATTAGAAGAAAACTATTCCTTCAAGATTTTTTTCCAGTAAGTGCATTAATACCATTACCAAATAGAAATTAATACTCCCTTCCAAAAAATATACTGCTATTCCAAATCATGTTATATGATCATTAAGAATCATACTGCTGTAGGGGTTTGCATGGCAAGGGTTTGCTCGTAGGGGCTACAGGGGTGGCTTCCGTGAGTAATTGCCAGGATGTTTGCCCATGTCCAACAGAGACAATGCCAGACAGATCCAAGATGGACCTGCTGCCAGCCAAGGCTGAGCCCACCAGTGACAGTGGCAGTGGCAGTGCCTCTGGGATAACGTATTTAAGAAGGCAGAAAAATTACTGCCAACCACAGCCTGAAGAGAGGAGTGAGAGTGTGTGAGAGGAACAGCTCTGCAGACACGAAGTCAGTGAAGGAGGAGGGGCAGGAGCTGCTCCAGCTGCCAGAGCAGAGATTCCCCTGCAGCCTGTGATGCAGCCCATGGTGACGCAACAAAGCTCCTCCAGCCCTTGGACGTCCGTGGGAGAACAGAGATCCACCTGCAGCCCCTGGAGAACCCCACACTGGAGCAGGGGAATGCCCAAAGGAGGCTGTGACCCCATGGGAAGCCCATGCTGGGGCAGGCTCCTGGAAGGACCTGTGGCCTGTGGAGAGAGGAGCCCACACTGGAGCAGGTTTGCTGGCAGGACTTGTGAGCCCACTGGGGACCCATATTGGAGTAGCCTTCCTGACTGTACCGCACTGAAGGGACCCACCTGGAACAGTTCATGGAGAACTGCAGCCCATGGGAGGATTCATGTTGGAGAAGTTTGTGGAGGACTGTCTCCCATGGGAGAGAACCCCCACTGGAGGAGGGGAAGAGCGTGAGAAGTCCTTCCTCTGAGAAGGAAGGAGCAGAAGAGACAATGCATGATGAACTGACCACAGCCCCCATTCTCCATGCCCCTGCTCTGCCGGGGGTTAGGGTTGGGGGGTGTAAAGTAGAGAAATTAGGGTGAAGTGGAGCTTGGATAGATGAGAGGGGTTGGGGGAAAGTGTTTTAAGATCTACTTTTGTTTCTCTTTATTCTCCTCTCATTTGATTGGCAATAAACTAATTTACCATAAGTTGAGTCTATTTTGCCCATGACAATAATCACTGAGTGATCTCCCCCTGTCCTTATCTTGACCCATGAGCTTTTCATCATATTATCTCATCCTTGTCCAGGTGAAGAGGGGAGTGACAGAGCAGCTTTGGAGGGCACCTGGCATCCAGCCAGGGTCAACCCACTACATGTTGTCTTACTTAACATTTGAATAATCACTGTGTAGAAAAATGTTTCAGATGAGCTGTATTTCATTACTTACTTAGTATTCTCTACATTAACCACAAAAGCTGCTAAATTTTGCCATATTCTCTTCCTCAAGTAACTCTTACTGGCCACAGTTGGAGAAGAGATAGCGATGGACCTTTCATATGACCCAGCATGACTGCTTTTCTAATAGTATTTATTTAGCACAGTTTAAATCAAGAAATTACAAGAACAGGATGTGTGATGCATCTTTTTCTCCAACATATGAATGTTCTTAAGCCTACTCCATGGAGATAACACGAAGGAACATATCTTTGCCATCATTAACTACCTGATCCTTCAGAAACCAGAGAAAAAACCAGCTGGATCCTAAACAGGAAATTTTGAAATAGTTCCCTCCCATCAAGACTATGCAATTTTCCACTTAATTATTTTCTACCAAGATAATTTGATTGCTACTCAGAATTATCTGGCGGCACTGATTCACCTTTTAATCAGAATCATATCTTTTAGCTGGAAGAAATCACATAAAGACCATTAGTACATTAAAAGCATTCTAGGCTATCAGTTTAATACTGACATAATTACTAATAATTCATCTTTACTTAGCTCTCCTTTTCCCTGTTGTATTTCAGATACGTTTTTTTTTCCTTTGCACTGTGAGTCATGGGCAAAAGTGCAAGAGAAAAAAACTTTTCTTTCTAGGATGCAATCCAGTTCTGCATGTGACAGTTTGTAAACAAGAAACAAACAGTTACAATGAATAAGTCACGTTTTTAACTGATGCTGTTCTATTATCGTTTTTCAAAACCAGAAGAGTGTTTTAGCAGTGGGGTATCCCTACTTTGATTTGGAGCTTTTTTATCTGTATATTAACACAAAGAAATAAATTCTTTGCAAAGAGAAAAAAGGCAGCCGCACAGTAGAAAGCTAGCAATGGAAATATGTGTGACAATTTCTTACAAACCACAGACTGAAAAGAAGGAATCAACACATGTAACTTTACAATGATACCACCTGAAGAGAGAAATTCTGGAGACTGGAAAAACAGAAACTTCACATAATTTCCTCAGGTCATCTGTGAGACACAGCACACTAATCAGAAAAACTTCCATGGAAGGCAAAATTGAAAATAAAATATATGCAAATTAACAGTATAATGCACACTCTAAGAACTCTGACAAGCAGAACTTATGTTTGTTTTCTTGGTACTTGAGATTTAAAATCCCAGTAAGACTGCCTATCTGCAAGGACAGCAGCTGGTTTTTATTTATTTTATTTATTTATTTATTTATTTTTGTTTTCTTTAACCTAAAATAAGAATTTTTATTGAATGTACATGCCTTGCTCTTTCTGCATAACAATAAATGGCCTTTTCAATAGAACCACATATTCGAAAAAACCTCTAAAAAGACATAAAAAAATCTGGGCAAAATCATTAAAAATACAAACACTTACAAGATTATTTATGAATCATCTTCAGTTAGAAACAAATAGAAAAAATAATGCTAATTTTATCTGTTTATGCTGTTTCCCATGGAGGTATTCCTAGCAAAGGGTAATGAACTACCATCACAAAATTAAAGAAAATGTAGTGCATAGAAAATAAACTGTAAAGGCAGAAAAAGCAATTTCTTCAAATCAAATTACTGCTACACTTCCCTAAGGCTAAACATGCTCTGCTTAATTTAAGAAACAATTTGAGGTACTGCTTCTCTAACAAATAAAATCTGAAATCAAACTTCTGACCTTAGGAAAAGAATGATAGAGGACAAGATCCTATTCCCCATTCTGTTGGTTTAGCACAGCCTGGTTTTTGGTGGGGGTGGGAGAAAAGCTGCTCGAACTTCTGTGTCCGGCACAGAGCCGAACACTGAGTACTCTGACAATGGGCAGGTTACCGGCCCAATTAGACAAGTTGGTAACATCTCTGTGATCATATGTTGAAGAAAGGAAAAACCGCGGGGAGCTCTCTTTTTGTTCTCCCGAGGGGTGGTGAGGCGGCCACCAGAGCCCATCCCGGCAGGGGCTGCCGGGGCTTATCCTGGCAGGGGTTGCTGGGGCCCATCCCGGTGGGGCCTTCTGGGCACCGTGCGGCTGGGGCCCTCCCGAGGCCGGGGCCCTCCCGAGGCCGGG